>CACRXK020000035.1:72733-147435 GCA_902702795.2 Paramuricea clavata
GGGGAGGTGCAACACCCCCACTTCGTCGATGATATAACGGAGAATAGTGAGCTTAAGCAAGCGACGTTTTGTTTCAAAACGGACGTCACCCGAAAATTGGTATATGTAACTAATTTTCTTGTTTTTCTGTACTTCACTTGATTGAATCGGAATATGCTGGGTTTAGTGGATAACTATAACTTGAGTAATTAAATTCGTCAGCCACGGTGACTCCAAGTGTTCAAGTTAGTATATAAAAAAAATATGAAAGTGATCTGACTTGTCATGCAAGCTTTTATGTCCAAAAACTGACAAACAGTACAAGGACTATGGTGAAATATTGATCATTTATTAGAAGTTTTATTGGACCATGGGCAATAAACATTCCCTGTGGGAGGAAACCGAAGTACTTGGAGAAAACCCACGACTTTCGATAGAACGTTGGCGGACTCTTTTCAGCAAGAATCGAACCGATGATCTGTCAGATGTGACAATTACAAACATTACAAGTACTTATCGTCATTAAATAATTAGAGGAAACCAAAACAAGGGTTAAGGTGTCTAGGGGGCGTGCAAATCACTCGTTATTAAACAATTATTGAATGAGGTTGAGTATGATATCGATATCATACGAGGCCTTGATAATTCTCGGTATCATACGAAAACCAAACACTATATATTCGAAACGGCTAGAAAGAAAGCAAAGTCATTTTGTTTACGCTTTAAAAATATAGAATTTTCGCGCGCTTTTTAGCAAACAATGGACCGCGCCGGAGTTTGGTAACCACAGCGTACAATACTTTTTTGGGACCGAACTTCGTTTTGATGATACAAAATATACAAAGCCTGTGGCTTTCAGATTATCATAAAACGTGTCTAAAATGCATGAAATAGAGTTTCGGAGACCCTAATAATTGAAACATTTTCCTGGAGACCATGGGCGTTTTCCATTTAATGGCCTGACCGGTCAGACCCAAATTGTTTTTCTCTCTATCAATGGAAATATCTGGTCTATGTTTCTCAAATATCTAGCGAAAATGGACCTGTGTTCAAATGTTTTGTGTTCCATTCAACAATTTGACCGTTCTGACCGTGTTAATGGAAAGCGCCCAATGTCCACTCCTTCCCACACGTTCGGGATGTCCACGCCCCTGTCCCCCACAATTACAGAAGCTCCCCCATCACTAATAAAGATATAAATAGTTTGTTCTGTGGACGTGACATTGATCAGCATATACTTCATGTAATCATGTAGAAGCAGGGGCGTAGGAACCGGGGTGCCAAGGCCCCCAAGTTTTGAGAAAACACAACTAGGGATCCAAGGATAGTGCAGAGTTTCAAAGACGAACGCTATATTGACATACTTATTAATTGAATAGTTTTTCAAGCGTGGTTTATAGCTTTAATCACATGTCGATATGACGTACAGTAGTAGCGCGCGTGACTGTTACAACAGTAAAAATGCTAAGATCTGGTTTAAATCTAATACTTTAAGATTAAAGAATGTCGAGAGTTATGTAATATTATTTATTTCCTCATATAATATTAGTCACAAGGCATAATTTCTGTTATAATGTTGTAAAGTTTCCAATTGAAAACGACACTATATAGGGTCGCCGGCAACCTAGGTGACTTGTTTAAATCTGTGATTATTCCCACCATCCTTTTAGCGCCCATATTGTACACTTTGGCTTTTGTCTCAGTGACAACTTGAGAAAATAGCTGTATAAGATATGGTATAAATAATAAGCACTACGACGTTGTATTCCATTACAAAAAAGGAACATAAATCTAAAACACAGAAACGTAAATAAGAGGCGAAAAACTCATTAAAATGACGCATTTCATCCGCATTTTATCCCCATATCCGTTCCGTGAATCCGCATCCGCCTTCCGCATTTTAATCTAATTATGACGCGTTCACAATAACAAGTCTCATTGACCTTTGATATATTTCGAAGGTCACGTTGTTTCATGAGTCATTTTCAGCTTTTCGCATGTATTCAATAATGTAACTTTAGATTTCAATAGTTTCACAGTTATTGCAGTGTTTATATAGCAGTTTTGACAAGCTTTGATACAGATAGATTCTCGTAAGATCTGGTAGAGTTTTCGTTGCACTGAACACGAGTTTGCACCGTTGTGCTATACACGTATAAAACAAAGATTTTCTCAATATTTATGTCTGTTTCGAAAAATATCACTCGTACGCCGGTATACGCTGACATACGCTAGGGGTAGGTTAGGCATAGGTTGTATACGTTTCAGGCACGATCGCGTACGGTGGCATACGGCGAGGCAGAAAATGTTTTTTAAGCCTGCTTAAAAATTTTGTGCGTATCGGACGTATATGCTTTATACGATAAGCATACTCTAGGCATACGCTGAATACGCTAGAGATACGCCAGATGTATGGTACTCATACGCTGGCATTTCAAAGGATTTTTGTGCGTATGAAAATTATTTCATCAGTAATTTTCATACGCTTCTCATACGTTTCTCTCATAGGCAATAGTGTGACAGGGCCTTTAGTGTGTTACTAAGATCAGTTGTTCTATATATTAGTGTGTCATAGTAATAGAGCATTTCGTTCTGAACCATTTTCGACGAAGGCAGATGGACAAGGACCAACGGTTTCCCCTGTTTTGTCAGGGCCAAGCTCAGGGTCAGTATTCATAAACAGCAAGGCATAAAGACAGCTAGTAAGGGTCGTCCAGTAAGGGTTAAGGTTACAGGACACCCTTTTTGGCGTTTTGCGAAAAATCGCTGAAAATCGTTAAAAATTTGAGAAAAATTCGTTAAAACCCGCAGGAGGACAACTCGTTTGAAAATCAGTAGTTGCCGTAAAATTCTACGTGAAAAAAATGAATTTGAATATTATATTTTCAATGTTTTTCTTATTGCAAGCGAAATGTATTTTATTAAATAACTCTGGGAGTTTTCAACATTTTTCGTCCAAACTTGGTCAGATAGTAGAACTAGTCTAATGCTTTGATGGAAACCAATAAAAAATTTTAGGCAAAATTAACACTCAAAGGTGTTCTGTAACCTTAATCCAGTGTTACTACAGGAGAAAACCTGTGGTGCTTGGCAGAGCGGTCAAACTGGAAGTACATACTCTTTTCTCATATGACTGAGGAGAAATTTTATCACTAGACACTGCATGTTATTGTTGCGAAACATGTACTTCGGTTTCGAACCGGTTATACCTTATAACACGTGTATACTTATCCACAGGAAACAAAAGCTATTAGGGTTGGCCTTGGCAAGGTTAAATATTGATCGTATATGCTTGTTTATAGTTACATGTATAAATGTTTATTAATAAGGTCAGTTTAGGTACGCTATGCATGTATAAAATGGAAATATGTGGATAAGCAGAAGCAAGAACTTTACTAAGTTGTGAACGGATATGTATGTTTAAATGTAGACCAGATTGATTAAGACAACTGCATGTATAATTACTATAAGGCTATATAGACAACTGCATGTATAATTATTGTCGCGTTATCAAATGAATCAAACATGTACTTCGGTTTCGAACCGGTGATACCTTATAACACGTGTACTTATCCACAGGAAACGAAATCTATTAGGGTAGGCCTTGGCAAAGTTAAATCAGATTGATCGTATAAGATGTGTAATAATGCTTGTTTAGTTACATAAATGTTTAATAAGCAACACCCCCACTTCGTCGATGATATATAGAGCTTAAGCAAGCGACGTTTCGTTTCAAAACGGACGTCACCCGAAAATTGGTATATATAACTAATTTTCTTGGATATTTTTTGTTTCGTTCCCCGCAGGAACGAAACGGTACTGTATTTGGTTTCGAGCAATTTCACAGGAAAGTGACGTCAGAGATCAAAGTTATCCAATCCTTTGCCAGTATTCTTGCTGAAACGTCAATCACATTTAGAAACGTCCAATGAGATGACCGCTCCTAGCATAAGAAGTTTTTTGGAGGCGTGGCGTATAATCGGAAATCTTAGTTAATGGACGCCCACATGTTATTTTTAGACACAGCATGCAATATGACTGACAAGTGTTGTAGATTTCGCTACACAAAAAAATTATATTCTCACTAACATGTCCGCAGAGTGTGCATTTTGCTAAAACTTTTGCATTTTGCATTCTACTCTAACGGGCTAACATTCTAACAACAGCAACAATAAAATTCTCAATCGTACCACGAAGAAGGCGACGTACCTCAGAAAACAACGCCGGTAGGACCTGATATTAAAAATAAGACTTTTGCTGGCGAAGCCAGTTGGCAGAACATCTTGGCTGTCAACAACAAGTTTTCGAATACATGACTAGTTTGGCTGTTCTTTCAGCGTCGTGTGTCCAAAATTCGTCAAAGATTTTGATAAAGACCTTTCAAAATACTTTTCTGCCATAAAGCATATTAAAAGAAAAGAAAATCGAAGAAATCGATTTGTTCGTTTGACCTTTATATTATTATTGTCCCCTTGAGCCCTTGACCGAGCTATTTTTAAAACTGTTGTTTATGTGAACTTGCAACCAACCAAAATCTTAGGGCCTGAACTTCAGGTTAAATCTACAGGCACGATGATTTATATTTGAAGTATTCAAGCGCCAACAGCGGTATATATTTATTATATAGTTTTCTTTGTTTTTCTTCATTTTAAATACTACTACTGTATTTCTATTTATGAACCAATTTCATTGCTCGACTCATATACAAGTGATCTATGGTCACAACCGCTAATTACAGACGTCTGGTATTTCTATAATTATATTGGAACGAAACATTATTTCTTTTTTAAAGAAATATTTTCTTGTTTGTACTTCACTTGGTTGAATCGGAATATGCTGGGTTTAGTGGATAACTATAACTTGAGTAATTAAACTCGTCCAAGTGTTCGAGTTAGCATATAAAAAAATATGAAAGTGATCTGACTTGTCATGCAAAGCTTTTATGTTCCAAAACTGACAAACAGTACAAGGACTATCGTTATGAAATAATTACAGGAACCAAACTGACAAAGGCCAAGATCATGGTGAAATATTGATCATTTATTAGAAGTTTTATTGGACCATGGGCAATAAACATTCCCTGTGGGAGGACACCGAAGTACTTGGAGAAAATCCACGACTTTCGATAGAACGTTGGCGGACTCTTTTCACACAAGTGTCATGTATCTGCAGCAAGAATCGAACCGACGATCTGTCAGAGGTGACAATTACAAACATTACAAGTACTTATCGTCATTAAATAATTATAGGAAACCAAAACACAATTATTGAATGAGGTTGAGTATGATATCGATATCATACGAGGCCTTGATAGTTCTCGGTATCATACGAAAACCAAATATTATATATTCGAAACGGCTAGAAAGAAAGCAAAGCCATTTAGTTTACGCTTTAAAAATATGGAATTTTCCCGCGCTTTTTAGCAAACAATGAACCGCGCCGGAGCTTGGTAACCACAGCGTACAATACTTTTTTGGACCGAACTTCGTTTTGAACTTCAAAAAGTATTATTGCACGCTGATGGCGTCAGCAACTGAAATAACGGGACGGTGTGCAAATTCGGCAATTTTGTAGCCCGAGTATCAGGCCATATATCCCTTCCTTAAATGCGGGTGGATGAGCCTGAGTAAAGCAATTTTCGAGTCGGACTTTTTCGAACTTCGTAAACAAAGCTATATTTTTGTTTTATAGCTCTGCTTCGGAACACTCTCACTTATTATTCATAAAAACAAAATTTTAGGTTAAATTTAAAAAATAGAAGATGCTTGCTTGAACGCAGATGAAATGTTAAAACCAAGAAAATATTATTCTAAGCATATTGAGTGTGAGAGGAAATAATGTAATGGATATCTTGACATACATCGAAGTAAAGTAAATATATTTTGCTTCTTCGCAAAACATTAATTATTTCTTCCGTTCGTCTATGATAGTTTGTTAGGCTAGCTGCCGTTGTGTATGTGAGAGTAGTGTCATGTTTTGATTGACCTGTTTCCTATATAGTTTATCTTGTGAGCAGCAGATTTGTTTAAAAAGAGCAGCAAAAATAATACAAAAAACCCAAACATCACGAGTGACAAAATTTTCTAATAATGCCCCCCCCCCCAGTCCAGTGTCAGTCACCACTGGTTCAACGTATATTAGGTCTCCATCCATTAATAAATCTGATCATTCGTTTAACATGAAATGGATTCATTCCGATCGATTTTAAAATCTCCTCATCCATACTTTCCAACATAGCACCATCAATTAATTCTTCTTCAAAAATACCGGCATATCTCTCCAAATCTAACACGCACAGTATCTTCGTGACATCTTTAACGCTTAACCCGGATAAGTTTTTTGGCAATGCACAGGTTTTCGCTGGCGACGAACTTAGAAAATAGTCGGGCGACATCCTTAGAACAGAATCGGAATTTCGTACTGTTGTCGGTTCATAATATATTTCATCGGCCGAGTTTTGCTGGTCATTATTCAACGTTTTTGCTTGAAGTGATGCTAATTGGTTCAACTTATCAGTTTTTGGCGTGCTTAAAACTTTACTAGGTAGTTTTTTCTCGGGTAACTTTGCAACTTGTTTGTTAGGAAAGTCCGGAGTGATGTTCCTCGTTGTTCGTGGCGTATCGGCTTCCGCACCTTGATCATTTTTGTTTTCTTTTCGCCGCATTTTTCTCTTTTCAATTTCATTTAAAAGGTCCTCTTTGCTTACGAAAAGTGGCTTAGGGTTGCAAGTATCTGGTAAAGCTTTCCCATCCTCTATTTGGCTAGGAATCAGTCCTTTATTGCCAGTACGGTTGCAAGTGACGTCGCTCTTCGATTTTCGAAGCGTTTTTACAGGTTTAACAGGAACCGGTGGAGACTTATTGACGCCAGTTCTGTTGGGAATGCAGTCTTCATGGGCGTTGCTGTAGTTGTAGTTAATTTCGCTCTTCGATTTTCGAAGTGTTTTTACAGGTTTAACAGGAACCGGTGGAGACTTATTGACGCCAGTTCTGTTGGGAATGCAGTCTTTATGGGCGTTGCTGTAGTTGTAGTTAATTTCACTCTTCGATTTTCGAAGTGTTTTTACAGGCTTTGGATCAGTCACTTCCACATAGATAAGTTCCTCGTCGTGAGCCGGTAGAGCCGTCTTGTCGCCTTTTTGGGTGTCATTGCGGTTATAGCTAATCTCGCTGTCTGATTTTCGAGGTTTTATCATAGGCCATAAATCTTTAGTTTCCAAATAGGCAGGTTCCTCATCCGAGCTTTCGCGCCGATGTTGTGTCGGTTGTGCGTTTTCCAGGCTGCGTATTGAAGTCGTGTTTGCTTTTGAAATCGGACTTGACTCCAGCTGTTGAAAACAGGCTGCAGGAGGTCGTTGATACGCAAACTTCCTGCATCGAAATTCCGAGTCTTCGTTGTTGACATCGTAATCAACTGACGCACATTCGTATCGTGTTGTTACACTAGCGACGTTCTCATAATCTTCATACCTCGATTTATTAAACAGCCTATCTAGGTGTTTGACCATTCGAACATATATGACCTCGTTTTCCAAGAATTCCTGCGCAACCCTGACATAAACTGGTATATCTTTTGTTATCTCTAAACAAACATCCTTCGAGTTTTCGCCAACAGTATTCATAACAACGACCGTCTGTTCAATCACGTCTAGAATACTTACTTCCTTTAAATTTGAAACAAAACTGGACAAGTTAGGATCTATAGTCACCTCGGATGATTGTCGTAGAAACCTTACTTTGACCGGTATCTCGAATTTTTCTACCACTTCAGCCAATGTATAATGATTACAATCGCGCAAGGGACAAAACATTGCCGTGCAATCGAAATGGAACTTTATCTTTTTCGTTGTTGAAACATCTCTACATTGAATACTCTTTCCTTTGGCATCCACACCAGTAATTTCTAGAATCGCGCCCTCTTGGAATGAACTCGAATTAGGTGATTTTGAATTATGATAGTCACCTAGCGTTAGAATGAATTTAACTTGGTCGGACAATATGCTCATTTGCAAAGCCGATATCTTTGAAAATTCACGATTTTCTACGACACATTTGATAGGATAAGCATATGGAAGAGCAACACTTTTACCATCGGCAGCTTGACATGCAAACTTTTTAATCTTTCGAACGCAATGTAGTTGAACAACCTGCCCTGAGGTAAGACTTGTACTGTCACTACCGCCAAAATAACCAGATTCGACACGCACGATCTGTGGTAATTGAAAGTTCTCCACAAATCCTGCCAAGCTGTATTCTACATCACTCCAAACCAGATCCTCAATGCACAGACCTTCGCTTACAGTAGCCATGATAATACCGAGTTAGTAATTGAATATATAGAAATTTGGGTAACAATACATTATATCCCCTGCTGCGGATTACGTGGGCAGACGGGGTTTGAAACTCAGAAGTGTAAACGTAGTTATGATACAAACTCAAGGGTTAAATGTTCAGGAAATCGAAGATTCAGTCATGCAGATCAAAGCTGAAGCTAACAAATATCGTCTAACAACAAAAAATCACGGGTTGAACTTAGGTGGGGGCCCGTGGGATAAATTAGATGATTGTCTAAATAATCATACCTCACATGGATATGAACTTCTAGCGAACAGAGAAATACGCAACTACAATACGCGATATAAGGATATACAATTTAAGGCCACCTAAAGTGTCAAGGAATTGGGAGAAAGCCAAGACTCGCTTATCGGGCCATAACAGACTGGAACAACTTGAACAGAAAGATAAAACTATAGTAGTATATTTCTACATTTAGGAGAAACTTTTTTTTAGCAATCTTTGAACTTTCCTTCATATACGTTTTAAATATTTCTTATAGTTATGTAGTATATGCATGTCTTGCTTGTAAGTTATTGAACGGTTTTCGGTTGTGATAAAATACTCTAAGATTTTCCCATGCGTGAAGTTGTACGAAAAAAGTATAATAGTGGTAAGTAGGCTATGTACAGAGTAAATAATGGCTCAACCTCGCAAGCCAGGTTCTCTACTTACTCTTTTCTCATGTGACTGAAGAGAAATTTCATCACTAGACAAGTGCATATTGCGTTATTCAAACATGTACTTCGATTATAACACGTGTACTTATCCACAGGAAACTAAAGCTATTAGGGATAGTAAATATTGATCGTATAAGATGTGTAATAATAATTCTTGTTTAGTTACATATAAATGCCGTTTAATAAGGCTTGTTTATAGGTACGCTATGTATAAATTAACTAATAGTCAAATATCGCCGAAAAAACCTTGGCGGTAAAATTTTGTGTTTGAAAGAGGTTTATATTGTCAACACAGTTACAGCCAGTATGTTTTTATTCAGATGAAAAGTGGTATAGAGCTTTCGTTAATAAAGAGTTCAAACTTCAAATAACGAAGTAAGACGAATTGGTTGAACTGGAATGGTGGATAACTTTCCACCAAACCCAGCATATATCATAGCGCTCGTAGCCTCGTGTCAAGGAAGCAAAAAATTTTAAAGATCGTATCTTTTGTCACATGTGTTGAAGTTACGGGAACCTACTGAGTATTTTTATAAAATACAAAAGATACAGTAACTCCGAATAACATTTTGTCGCTTTAATGAATCTACGTTTCGATTATATTTTAGTCATCGTCAGGACAGATTCTAGATATGTTGAAGAAAAACACAGTTTTTAAACCAGTTCATTCTCGGCAATCTGACGTCAGTGTTGTTTATTCTCCCTATTATGTAGAAAAAAACGCGATTGTCGGTAAATTGATCGGTAAATTATTGAGTTGCATGGTCGGTAGATATGTTTATCCTAATCCAACCATGTCAGGCTAGTGCCCTAAGAAAACCCACGACGTTCCACTGACTCTTCTTATACATGAGTTCTGGCGATTGCGCCACCGAAGCCAGTGAAGCCCCTACAAGTTTTGTTTTGTTTTGTTTTGTTTTGTTTTGTTTTGCTTTGCTTTCGGCTTTGCTTTGTTTTGTTTTGTTTTGTTTTGTTTTGTTTTGTTTTGTTTTGTTTTGTTTTAATTACTTTATCACTGAATTACGGATGATTGGTGGCTAGTACCCCCTACTACTAAGTAATAATACATAAACAATTACAGAAAAGCTAATGAATAATGTAAAACGAACTATATAAGACAACGAAGTCACAGAATGATTGAGCCTTCAAGTTAAGGGAGTATATAACTAGACAATATGTACGCTAAAAAATTGGAAACTGTTTCTTGGTCCGTCCGTCTACCCTGCGAGCAAAGTCGCCTCGTAGTTTAGCTGGGCAGCTAAGTCAAATTTCTTGAAAAAAGTGCCCTCGAGAGTTCAAGCTCGCCCACTTGTTACAATGTGAGACAAGTTACAGTGCAAGACGACTTGTTGCAAGTCAAAATAAGGGCCACACTTTCTTGATCCAGTTGTTTTGGATTTCTTGATCCAGTTGTTTTGGATTTCTTGATCCAGTTGTTTTGATCCAGTACATTCGAAGTGAAAGGCCGCGCCAGATAGACGACGCCAGGCGTGGGATTTTGGCGCAGTGCTCTGACCCATGACGAACGAAGGTTAAAGCCCGGTTCAAAAGACTTAGAATTGTTTACTTCTGAAAAGCGACTCTATACTTTTGTGTGCGAGTTCACTCATTTGCATCCGTCAGAAACACAAAATCGCCGACAAAATTACCAGTGACGTGACTAGGAACCAGCCACCAAGCTTAATTCCATAGTGCACTTAATTCACATTTATATTCCCAGTACATTCGAATATTCTCAATGTTAACAGATCAATATTTACAAACATATCAATTATCAACTCACCTACAAGATCATGGGCTCGATTCTCTCGTTGCTAATCATGTAAAATAGAATAAGTCAACGCTCGTAGGTTTTGATTTTTTCTGTGTTGGTGTATTGTACTCAGGTGAATATGATGCTTGTGATGTTACTCTGAGTGCATATCCATACCGGGCAAGCTTGAAAAATATGCCTGGCCAGGGTGGATGCTTCCCACCGTGGCCAGGCATATTTTTCAAGCTTGCCCGGTGTGGATATGCTCGTAGGTTTTCTCAGGGTGCTCTGGTTTCCTCGATCATCTCCCACAGAGAAAGTTGACAGGGTGGTTAGGATAACCACCACAGAAAGTAACATCATAATTGTTGTAAAAGATTAGGTAGACTAGCGTAATACTTGATTTAAAGCGCGTTTGATCGTATCCGCATGTGAATTTGCCCTGGCCAAGCCCCCACCCCCATCCCCCAGCCCTAATGTTGGCCCCCAGTTAAAGTCCCTTCTGTCTAAAATATTAGAAAGGGTTAAAAGACTTCCACTACCGCTCCCACTATCATTAACCAATCAGATGCGTTTGATATATGTAATTGACCAATCAGATGGGTGCTAAGCCAGTCTCAAAAAGTCTAAATCTGTAGAGAAAGGTACGTTTGTGAGATCATAAAATGATTAAGTCTTTTGATGTACTTTATATCTTCGAAATTCTGCAAAAACTCACCCCAAAAATGTTTGAAATCGCATTTCAGGGACTCTAGATTTCAACATGTCTCCGGGGAAGCCATGGCCCCTTAGCTCAATAAAGAGGCTCTGTTTCAGTGCCAAGTTTGACTTTTCCAAACTTTCCTTCATTTGCATCGAAAAGATATAATTGCATGTAAACACTTCATCATAATGAAAGCGAACCCAGCGTGTGTTATTCGAATATAACAAAATAGAGGAAATACCATTTAAAAAACACGAGTCGGTACGTAATATTAAACCAATTTCACAATTGCATAATTCTGAGTGTCGTTCTAGAAATTGGGTGAGCTTACAAAGTGAACCTCATCAAGACTAACAAAAGCAACTTTCATAACGTATGCGTTATAAACGTGAGGGATACAGTTGTTGCACTCTGGAGTGTTTTTAATATTAATAGTGTTGCCGTATGATCAAATACTAAAGACGCAAAGGAATAAGGAAGCGAAGCGTGTTCATCATATTTACATACGGACGAAAGCTGATATACACGTCTCTCCGAAATTTGATACGTACACATAAGATTTTGAAGCATCAGTATATAATATATATTGATGCTTAACAGATTGAGAAGAACGACCTAGATACATTGTGAATAGTTCAACCTGTATTGCATTGTATTGCATGCATTGTTGCCTCACAACGTTTGAACCGTAATCTCGTCTATATACCAGTGTGGAGTACTCTACATATTTTTGAACTCGAAGCGAGAAATCTAACTGTCTGAAAACGAAACTGGAATACAGATGACATAAGGAAGACCGGTGCATCCTTTGAGTGGATGTTCAATCTATAGTCATTGCTTCCGTCTGTCGCCGCACAATATTTGAATCGTGAAGTGGTCCATGTAGCTGGCTTTCCATGGTACTAATCAGGTTTAACTTCAACATAAGGAATCACTGCAACTCGAGCTCTGGGCAAGTATGTATATTATGTATATATATATATATAGAAAAGAATTTACCAAATTTGACTGTCTGTTGATTGTATACTACCAAGAACAAATTCTTTTAAACTGGTTCAAGAAATATTCAACATTGTGGATTTAAACGGCTGCAACAAAGCCGGAAGGAATGTCCGGGCAAATAGTGGTGTTAAAGTAGAGCATTTATGATATTAAATTTGATTCATGTGTATTCGATATACCAAAGACAAATTATATTGGGAATCTGTCTCAGGAATATTACCATATAATGTGTATTTGCATCTAGTTTGAGTTGATTTAAACGGAGTTTGTAGCCACGAAATCTGAGCAAATAATAGGGCTGAGCAATACTATATAGTTAAGGAAATCAAATTTGGCACTCGGACATTCAAAACGATATTTAATTTAAAGCAACTTAAAGAAAGATCGAACGCATTATATATTGTATTTGCCCTGGTATTTGCGTTGTACAACATTGTGTTTTTTTGACAGACAGTTGGATTTCAACTAAGCTTGTACTATATATAAATTAGGATGATACTTGCACGGTAGTATTAACCTGTGTATTAACATACTACCACTTCGAAATTTGAGACCACATTTGGTAACACACGACCAACACTTCCGCATTCAAAGTGCTATTATCTATATATGTGAATGAGCTGATAATTGAACAGCTGTAACCGGTAGGGAAAATCTGGACTAAAAAGTATTTAGAATACAGGTTTATATGAATTGATATTAACGAGTCCGAGATCTCTATGTCAATCGGAACTGATATTGAGAAGCTGTAAACCTATATGTACTTCCATGATTGTTGACCAAGTAATTATAACTACCGAGGACGACTTGACTAAACTAAGTTTTGTTCTGTTCCATATAGAGGTATCTGGTTTGAATCGCTATCAAAGTAGTCGCAGAAACTCAAGCAGTATACTTTGTGCCTAGCACACGGTAGAAGATTAGCTGAATCAAATAAGGATACTTTTGTGATTGTGGACCAACGCACACTCGTGTTTGCAGAAAAGTACGTATGTAATTCAATATCAATCTGAACAAACCTATAAAGTTTCTGGAAAATTAAATCGTTTTTCAAAGTTAACAAGGCTGCTGTTGCAAGATGTCGGAATCTCAAGAGTACAGACTGGCACAGTCGCTTGTTTGGAGTCAACAAGACTTTAGCTTAGCCGAGTTTGTCAAGCAGTATCAGTTACCGCAAGTGGTACTAGTCGAAGTAGGTTATTGCGGTACCAATGAGCGGACCACTTTTAGTGGTGGTCAAATTCTGACTCTACATACCTTGCGTACGACCAGTAAAATAGTATGCCAGGTTCCTCATAGTAATGCAGTGGTGGTTCATACAAGCTGCCCGCTTAAAGCTGAGGTGATACCTATGGACTGTAGGGACACGATAGTGACCGCTCATCAATTGTCTACAACATACCAGAAAATCAAATACGTTCGAGTTATGGAAGTTGGCTCAACTTGGAATAATAATTCGTTAGAGACTTTAAAAATGAACGATATACTACAGATCAAAAGAATCGATAGCAAAAGCTCGGTGATACGATGTAAAAACATCACAACTGCACAAGATGTGTCGATTTTAATTGATTCCACTGCCGTATTTGTGCCATTGTTGGACTCAAATACCTACAGCTTGGCTGAGGTTCAGAAAAAATTCGGACTCCCGGCTAAGGTTCGCTTTTTGGATAAAAGAGCAGAAATTCAAATGCGTTCAGTACCTGGAAATAGAAATGCACCGAGGTCTTCGACATATTTGTCAAATTTGGGTCAGCTGACAGCCATTGAAGAAATACAAGATAGCGAAGTAATTGTTACGACTGTGTGTTCCAACCTTGAAGAGAAGGTAGGTGTATTTAGTATTTTGTAATTCAAAAGAAACTAGCTCTATTTAGGAACTAACTTTATTTAGATCCAGTAAGGATAATATTATTGGTCCAGTGTTACTATACAGAAAGAAACCTAAACTAAACTGACTTAATTTATTTACACTGGGTAGCTCTATCAGCTCTAACTGCTTTGCCTAGAGGTCTAGCAAAGACAAACCCTTGTTGGTCCAGTATTACTATACAGGAGGAAACCTAAACTTAACCTACAAGATCATATCAAGATCTTGGCGAATTCTTGACAGGATCATGGCAAGACCTTGGCAAGACTGTAGCAAGATAATAGTATAATCATTGCAAGATATTGGTGAAATATTGACAGAATCATAGCAAGATTGTAACAACATCAGAGTATAATCATTCTAAGATCTTGGTAAAATCTTGACAGGATCATGGCAAGATTGTAACAATATTATGGTATATTCATTCCAATATCTTGGTGATATCTTGGCAGAATCATAACAAGATTGTAACAAGATCATGGTATAATCATTCCAAGATCTTGGTGAAATCTTGACAGGATCATAGCATGATTGTAACAGATTGTAACAAGATAATGTACAATCTTTCCAAATCTTGGTGAAATTGTGTCAGAATCATAGCATGATTGTAACAGATTGTAACAAGATATTGGTACAATCATTCCAAGATCTTGGTGAAATCTTGACAGGGTCATAGCATGATTGTAACAGATTGTAACAACTAACAAGACCTTGGTACAATCATCTTGGTAAATTTTTGACAGGATCATGGCAAGACCTTGGCAAGATTGTAGCAATATCAATTGGTATAATCATTGCAAGATATTGGTAAAATATTGACAGAATCATAGCAAGATTGTAACATCATAGCATACTCATTCTAAGATCTTGGTAAAATCTTGGCAGGATCATGGCAAGATAATAGTACAATCATATCAAGACCTTGGTGAAATATTGACTGGATCATGGCAAGATCTTGGCAAGATCATGGTACAATCGTACCAAGATCTTGGTGAAATCTTGACTGGATCGTGGTAAGATCTTGAAAGATCATGGCAAAATTCTGGTCAGCCATAACAAGATCTTGGGAGAAATGTATGCAAATAAATATTTTTTACAACACTCGTCACTCGAGGTATTTGTCAACAGAATAGTAAAATCATGGCAAATCCTCAACGTGGATCACTACAGGAGCAGGAGAAAACCAAAACTAAATTATCTATACTGGATAGCTATATACCAGTTCTAAGCTAAGCTGTTCTTCCTTTAAACAAAACCATTAGATTTAATTGGTGGAGACCAAATCTTATTCTATTGTATTGTATCGTATCGTATTTTATTGTAATGCATTGCATTGCACTGCACTGCACTGCACTGCACTGCACTGCACTGCACTGCATTGTATTGTATTGTACTAAACTAAATTTGTTGTGTTGTGTTGTGTTGTGTTGTGTTGTGTTGTGTTGTGTTGTGTTGTGTTGTGTTGTGTTATATATATATTCAACACCATTTTATCATTTTTGATTTTAAGGTATGCCTAAATGTTCCAACGACATTGGACATCAGGATAACAGTGGCCGAGGGATTCTTACAGGGTGATGAAACCTACCAAAAAGTTGTCAAAACCCTAGACAAACAATTGAACCGCACAAATCTCAAAGCTTTCGATGACTTGGACGTCTACGAACATATGGACGCGGTCAAAAAGACAATGGAGGATATGGCTAAGGATTTATCTGTTGAGGACGCTTCACGGGACATTCTGGAACATGCTCGCGAACATTTGGCACGTGTTGAACGTCAGACGTCTGTGAAAGCGCACTCGTCTGAAAAGCCACCAAAACTTCTGCCCAGGGGACGACAACCAAGTACAGGAGATAAGGTGACTATAGCATACAATCCTGGTCAAAAATATTGGCACATTTTACATTAACATTGCTGAATTTGACACCCACGGCAATAAGAAGCATATCTAACACCCCTTCCCCCTACAATATTGTGTGTAGTGTTTTAGACTCGTAATGTGTTATGCAACATTGTACGGGGAAGGGTTGTCTGAACAGTGGCAGAAACGGGGGGGGGGACGGCAGGCGCCTCCCCAATAATTTTGAAAGACCTATAAAAGTCTGGTACCAAATATCACAATTCACAAGCATGCAATCACACCCATATAACGTAATTAAACAACAACGCTAATCGACATGATTAATAGACCTTATGCATAATGACGTCACAAGGCTTGATGCCCGCGAGGAATGCTAGTCTTAGTAGTCATCGCCCGGAAATTTTGAATTGTTTAATTTTCCCGGGCGATGACTACTAAGACCAGCATTCCTCGCAGGTACAGCATCATGCCTTGTGACGTCATCACGCATAAGGTCTATTGATTATCATAGAAAAAGTATCTAATGTCTGTCAAATGGTGCAACTTGGGCTCATAAATTCATTTCATCAAGTGACCCATGTTCTGAAAGATTCGCATAAAGCCTGTTATCCACTTCAACGTACCGTAGCATTTTCTTTTGTGTCGAATTCATTAGTTCCACACTACCTCTCAGGAAACAAAGTAATACGTTTCGGTATGATTGGAGTGGAAAACTGGCTTTACTTAGAGCCTTAAACGGACACCGAAACCCCTTTGGCATACATGTTGAAAATTTCGCCCCCCGGCCCCCCCAATATTTCGTCAAGTGTCCGTCACTGTGGTACAGGAAGTTGCTGAACTTATTGTTTCAGCTGATTATGTTTCCTTTAAATCGGCATATGGAAAGTGCGACGTTTGAACTAGGTCTAAGGGTAGACTTAAATAACTCTTTGTATGCGTTTGGTTATCGAGGAAAATTGTACAGTTGATTACCATGCTATTGTTATTAATTTAAATATTTATTAAGCCACCTCCAAGACCACCAAAACCAGGACGAAAACCTGACCCAAAACCGCAGAAAAACCCTGGCAACATATTGAAGAGATGGGTAAGCAGACAAAGCAGTAATAAGAACCCCACGAGCCCCACCAGCCCTAAGAGCCCCACCAGCCCTAAGAGCCCCACCAGCCCCAAGAGCCCCACAAGTGAAGACTCGAGCGAAGAGGAGTACGCAGAACCATTTCAGCGAGCAGATGGAATTTATGCTAGTATTGATGACATCTATGAAGAAGCGATCTCTCAAAGTTCAGTGTCCGAGGATAGTGATTATTCTGAATATACTGAGTTGGATAGCGCATACAAATCAGTAAGCCAGAAGCCGTACGGAAAACTTTTAAAGAACCCACCGAAAAGCGAACAGGTAAGCCTACCAGTGTGACTGCGAGCGGTTCCTCCTTTCCGCGGGTTTAGATTTCCGGGCATGCGAAAGGAAAAGAGGGTCTGCCGACAACATATCAAGAAACGAAATACGCGTTGCCCACACAACGCAAAATTTCCATTGGTCGAAATCGATACGCCTGTCAATCAAATCCGATACGAAGTAATTATGCTATAAATAATTTTCAGACTAAATGTTGATTTTATAAATAAATATGACATTAGTTATGACAAAGTAATGTTTATGCAAAGGCGGAGCCAACTTGACAAGAGCGAGAAGTGGGCGTATTTCGTTTCTTGATTTGTTGTCGGCGGTCCCTCCTTTCTCCCGAGGAACTACTCGCCAACATGGCGGAAATTGAAAAGCTATTGGACGTCAGTCCCAGTCCCTTTCTATTGTTTTTGTCTGCGCGGTTAACACGAAGCTGGCAAGGAGTGTCCCAAAATTTCAGTATTTTGACATCGATTAAACTGATAACTTGTTTAGCAATACGGTCTGTGAAAAACTGAATTAGCTAGGGGAAGTGGTATTAACACAGTTTACGACTTTCATAGCCATTGGACGTCAATTTCCGCCATCTTGGCCTCACTTTCATTGGTCGTTGAATGACTGAAGGTACTTGCTCCAGATATATTGAGCTCACTGGCCCTAACTACTGTATATAGGATTTTATATTTACCGAGTCGAGCGCGGAAGGCCGCAAAAGAAACATCTAGGGGGGTCTGGGGGCGAAACGTTTTGATGTGCTAAGGCTTAGAAACACTATTTCTTGCATTCTGAGAGCAGTTTTAACAAAACATCAATCTCATAAGCAGTGGCACAATTGATAAATTTAAAAACTATCCATTATTGTATATTTTATGCATTACCAGGCTAATAAAATTTTTCAGCAGATATACTATTTAAGGCAAAGTGTAAGAGTTTTAGACTGACAACAACAATCCACGCAAGTGGAATTATAGCCCTTTGAAATGTGAGAAAAGTACCAAAACGAGGAGGCTAGTCAGTCTTCTTTGCTAAATTGAGCAGATACTTTAATACGGTACCCGGACATTTTGCCGAAAGATACTTTGCCGAAAGACATTTTGAAAGGCAAAATGTCCATTCGGCAAAATGACCGTTCGGCAAAACGTCTGTCGGCAAAATGTCCGTTCGGCAAAATGTCTTTCGGCAAAATGTCTTTCGGCAAACTGTCTTTCGGCAAACTGTCCGGCCACCTTTTAATACATGGTATTATATTTATATTTTGTGAAACTGTTAAGGCTGATTTATACTACACAATTTTTGTATAAAACTGCCGCACGCAACCTGCTTACAACTTGAGTTGTACTGTGTAAATCAAGTACACAACTCGCTTATGTTGGCATAAATGAGTTGTATGCTTGATTTACACAAAACAACTCATGACAAGTTGTAAGTAGGTTGCATGCGACAGTTTTAGGCAAACGTAGTGTAGTATAAATCGGCCTTTAGTCTTGAAATATTCTATAAGCCAGCAGTGATTATACTCTGGTCGAAATTAATTTAGGGAAAAAAAATTAAAAAATGAAAACCATTTTTCGAAGAATCCTAATATAGTAATTTAAACCACAATCTTTGAATTAGGTCTCATATCGACGATCGCTAAAATTAAACGATTTTGATTAGCAGGAGGTATATATATTAATTATTTCTGAATAAAACTAGAGGGCACCCGGATAATGTATACCTCCACCAGCGAATTAAATTATTTATCATGCATAAATTATACAATGGGCTAATTATTACGCATCAGCCCAGCAAAGCAAGACAAACTTTCGCTAATGTCGCATCCACTTTCATTCAAATTTAACCAGAATTTCATCAGTTTGTCCATGGGCAATGTCCATTAGTTCCACAAATTTTCGTACTAATACGTTTGTTACTCAGTAAGTTATCGCGCTAACAAAAAAACACACGCACACACATACACATACAAACGCGAATGAAAACACAAATGGAGGCAGCATTATACAATAATTCAAGAAAGAGTATTTCACAATTTAGTAAATAATTTCACCTCTTCACTACACGGACATCTTTATGCTTATATGATCATACTATTTCTACAGAAATCATCAATACAGAGAATCCCCCTACCAGCACCACCACCACCAACACAGACTAGAATCCCTCCACCTTTACCAACCAGCCCACCACCCCAGGACAAGCAAGCTATCTATGAAGCAATTTCCAGATACCCTCAAGACCTATCTGCTCTAACTGTTGCAGACGTTAAGAGACTGTTGAGGTATTTAGGCATGGGTGCCTACGTGGAAACATTTGAAAACGAATTGATTGATGGAACGATGTTAATGACATTGGACCAAGAGTCGTTAGAGTCGTTGGATGTGCAAATATTCCATTCTAAGAAATTGTTGCGGTTTATTGGTGGTTGGCGTCCCAATGTTTAAAACTTCAGTCGAACGAGAGTTCATGAGAGGTATGCAGTCATGCATATTACAAGGAGTATGGAACGCCATACTGGACAAAATTACTTATTAAAGATTATTTACGTGAACATGGCCAGAAATCACGGACACGATTATTCCAATTCCTTACTAATTTGCATATCATCGATGCGTAACCCGTAGTCGTTTGCAATTTGCCTCAATTGCTGGTTGCAGAATATAGTTTGTTGACAAGATATACTTAGTGTAATATTTCCCTGGTGTAAGTTATTGCTTATTCTGCATTCTCGCTTGTTCCTAGTGGCAGTAGTGCAGCGGTAAAATGCAGAATAGGCAGTGACTGAAATCAGGCCAGCATCACACTAAATACTTCGTAAGACTGTGTTGTGCAACCAGCGATTGAGGTATGTTGCAAACGACCTACTTTATTCTCAGATTTCGCGACAACGTTGCGTCATATAATTCACTGTTTACTGTTGAAGCCAATATTTCAACGTGATATATGCAAATTACGAAGTGGCAGGCCCTCAAATTTATGGGGGGGGGGGGGGGAGCCAAAATCCTGCCCGCTGCAAATCAGGCCCCCCATAAATTTGGGGGCCTGCCACGCAGGCTAATTACGAAGAAGTAGCATAAATCATGTCCGTAATTTCTGGCCATGACTTGACTTCATGCTTCAACTACTCTACAAACTGTACATAATACTTCGAAATATCCCCCGTAATATCTGTATCACACGTACCGCGTTCAGTAATGTTTTGCAATCGAGTAATGTTTTGCAAGTCATACACATGTACTATGTAAACGTAAGGGTTAATACTTAATCTAACAGGCGAAAAGTCTTACGGGCCTTGCCGTATTGAGAAATTTTAGGGCCATATATATATTTAGAAGTCTTACTGGCCACATGCATTTGCTCATTTAGAATACGGGCGGGGTTCGGTCATTTATTGAGCATTACCTAGCTCGAATATTACGAGCGGAGTTTATATGTTTACGGACACGACGCTTGCAGGTATATTGCGGGGATATATATTTCGAGTTATTATATGCACAGTTTGTAGGGTAGGCGGTTCACACGCGAAACATGATGTTTTATACGTGAAGATTACGTGCCAGAGAAGTTTTAAATACTATCAAGTAATTTTGTCCAGTATGGAGTTCCATGCATACAGGGGACATGCTCTAGATTAAGGAAATAAAGGTTTAACGAGTGTTCCAACAATGTTTTAACTTCAATAAAATACATGATGGCGCTGGGAAAGCATTAAGAACAGCTAACCAATGTCGCGTGTCTGCCAACTCTCATGCACTCTCATTTTCGTTTGATCCGGGCTAATGTATGAAGATCAGAATTTTATCTTGAAGTCTTTGAGCAATCGAACGGGGGACAGTTTCACGTTATTTATACTCACTACACTGAATATTTTTAGCATTCAAAAGCCAACATTTTATTACCTGGCTTCAATTTTGAGGACAATTTTGAGGACAGACTAAAAAGTAATTCATTATATAACAGGTCAGTTTAGTATATGAAATCAGATATTGTTACTGGTTTAGTGTTTGCATGGAATGTTTATCCTCGATTAGCGTTAAACAATTAGAGAAAATAGTTTGTATGATAAAATATGAACTTGTAATTGGGTATGTAGCAGCTCATAACATGCAGGCATTAAACTTGCTAGAAGCTGTAGAACACCGTTATGTTGATCATGTACTCGGGGCGGATTGAACGGTCGGTCGAACAGACGCGGACCAACGCCCTTTGGGGGCCAGAAATTAGTACTGCATATTGTCTTTGTGGATTTTAGGTAGCCCGTATAAAATTCCAATCCGAGAACCAGTTGGATCCAATCCGAGAACCAGTCGGATCCACAACCTCGTTCCCAGGCTCTTTGCTCTTGGGAAGCAAAGACCCTGGTCGGGGCTGATGACGTCACACATAGAAAATTGATAGCCGAAGGGGGGATGGAAAAGTCTCATATTACATGTTTCCACTTCCGCACTTCGCACTTCGATTGCAAGGAGTGGCCGTTCTGTACAATCATCTAATTCATCTTCGAGAATCATATATACCTCAAACTACTTGCTAAATTGGTTTCTGTTTGCTTTTAAATTATACAAACATGCTAAAACGCAGATTCTTACAGCAACAGAAAATTCAGGAAATCAAGCAACGAGAACGTATGACTGTACGCTTTGAAATATTTTTATTTTCTCGGAGTTCGCCGGTTCGGGCGTAGTTTCATTTCACGCGTACGTTTCTGTTCTGACTCTGATATTTATAATATGCTTATAATATGCCAGTGAATTGTTCTGATATGGACACGGTATAAATTTTTTAAACAGATGTCTCAAAAGCGACTGTTTATAGGTCGTAGGATTAGCGCCTGGTCTTAAACGTGACACATTTGGACACAAGCCAAATACACATTGAATGTCCATTTTATTGATTCTAAAACTGTTTATAGACATATTGCTCTAGACTTAAGGCGGTTTTCCACTAGGCGAAATTTTTCGACCGAATCGAAATTTCTCTTTGTTTCAGAGCTCTCGAGCAGAACTAATTGTAAAAAGACAAAGAGAAATTTCGTTTCGGTCGAAAAATTCCGCCTCGTGGAATCCGGCCTTAAGGCGGTTTTCCACTAGGCGAAATTTTTCGACCGAATCGAAATTTCTCTTTGTTTCAGAGCTCTCGAGCAGAACTAATTGTAAAAAGACAAAGAGAAATTTCGTTTCGGTCGAAAAATTCCGCCTCGTGGAATCAGACCTTTAAGGCCGGATTCCACGAGGCGAAATTTTTCGACCGAATCGAAATTTCTCTT
Source organism: Paramuricea clavata (assembly GCA_902702795.2). Lineage (NCBI taxonomy): Eukaryota > Metazoa > Cnidaria > Anthozoa > Malacalcyonacea > Plexauridae > Paramuricea > Paramuricea clavata. The sequence goes on from CACRXK020000035.1 coordinate 95,589, forward strand.
TGTTTCAGAGCTCTCGAGCAGAACTAATTGTAAAAAGACAAAGAGAAATTTCGTTTCGGTCGAAAAATTCCGCCTCGTGGAATCCGGCCTTAAGGCTTAAACCGCCTTAAAGGCGGTTTTCCACTAGGCGAAATTTTTCGACCGAATCGAAATTTCTCTTTGTCTTTTTACAATTAGTTCTGCTCGAGAGCTCTGAAACAAAGAGAAATTTCGATTCGGTCGAAAAATTTCGCCTAGTGGAAAACCGCCTTAAAAGAAGCTGGATTATTCTTCAATAAAGCCCTAATGGACAATGCCAGTGAAAGGTCTAATATTATACAGGGTGTCTCCAAAAAAACCAAAATCATTGAAATTGACGTATTGTTCGATATTCAATGCCCTAGCACTAAGTTAATCCCACGAGTGCATAAAAGATTGACATAACTGCTATAATGAATGGTAATATTCAGCGTAAACTTGTTATGTCAGGCATAAAGTACTAAACCCACGAATGCATATTACGCATATTACAATTTACGAAGCATTTTTAAATTCCCATGAGCAAACAAACGTTCACTTTACATTAATCACCCTGTGAAAATCCTTTGTGTTACGGCATTGAAATTCGAACAATACGTTATTTCAATGATTTTGGGTTGTTTTGAGACACCCTGTAGTTCAATGGTAAATACCAAGCTAAAATGATCGTGTTTCGCGATTGACTTCATAAAACAATAGTGATCAGTGTTTACGACTCGTTCTTTAGAAAGATAATTTCTATAGTTCATTGTCTTTTATTGTTATGATCAACCAATCACAAAGCCCTTTCATAAACGTTGGTGGCCGCCAGAACCTCCACATCCTGTTCGCGCCCAAAAATGAAATAATATTTAAGACAAGTAAGTTCAAACACCAACCTTCTTCTTTGATGTCCAGTTTCACAGGCTCTTGGAGGCACTCGGAACCACTGGCTGTTGGGATTAACGCAAGGCCTAATGCACGGGAAATTGATAATCAGATGATCAAACTGATTATCAATTTCCCATTTGTAATACAAAATGACTGAAAAACGGCAAACTTCGCAAGGCTACATTATCCGCATTTTACAACATTTCGCAACGAAACTTCGGAATATTACTAATTTTGTGATGCTCTTACAAGCTGTGTTGAAATTTTTGTCCAGACTTGTCTAGATCAAAATCAGAAGGGGAAATGTCTATTCCACATCGAGTAAATACAAAGCTAAAATATCGTGTTTCGTGATTGACTTCATAATTCATAAAACAATAGTGATCAGTGGTTTATGACTCGTTCTTTAGAAATCGAAAGGTAATTTCTATAGTTCATTGTCTTTTCAATGAACAACCATTCAACCAATAACGAAGCCCATTCATGTAGAAACCCTAAATTTTCCGAGTACGACCAGGCACGTTGTAAAACATGAACTGGACTCGCAAAACATGGACTCAGTCAGGCGGCGATTTGTAAAACATGGACTGAAGCCCCGTTTACACTTACGCTCAATTTTTGGTACGGCACGGATAAAATTGGTACCCGTACCACTTTTTTGGTTCTTGGACTACCTATTTAGCTAAGCCCCGTTTACACTACGCTTAATTTTTGGTACCGTACCACTTTTTGGTTCTTGGACTACCTAAATAGGTAGTCCAAGAACCAAAAAAGTGGTACGGGTACCGATTTTATGCGTGCCGTACCAAAAATTGAGCGTAGTGTAAACGGGGCTTGAGTTCACGTTTCGTAAAACGTAGACTCAGTCAATTTTTTAAAAGTCATGGGCTCAGTCCAATGCTTTACATACCTGAGTCCAGGTTTTACAAGGTAACGGTGAAATGTGAGAAAGTACTTGTGTAAGATAAGTGAATTGCAATATCAATTTTAATTTTAAACTTTTGTCAATAAACCTAGCACTTTTACAGGCATACTTTGTTCCCAGAGTGCAGTCTATGACTTGGTTATACATTTTTCTCAATTGTTTAGAGTATCATCATGGCCAAACAAGTGAACTTACAGAGTGGAGTTACATTATATACAGATGCCATGTTTCAAGACTCTGATGGCTGATGTTCTCTTTGGGCAGGTATTAATTAATTCCAGATTTCTTGTGCTCTACTAATGATGTGCAATCAAGATAAATTACAGAGTATTAAATACAACACAGTTAATATTTACATTAATGGGAATATAGGTCAGTATCTTCAGATATACTAAATAAATGTCTCTGATATAAAATAAAAGGACAAAACATAAAATAGATCAAGAGAGATCGGGCAGTGCGGGTAAAGAGCTGGTATTGAGGTCCAAGAAGTAGGCATGTTGTAGCGCCTTCTTGCAAGAGATACGCATACTTGGTTGATAGATGAAAAATTTCTCCAGGAGGTCGATACCACTGCTACAGAGTGTCGCAACGACTTTCTTCAATCCGTCATTCTCAGATTTGGTCCACTTGGGAAACGTTGGTTTGTATAAAGGTAACTTGGTTACTCCTGGCCAGTTTTCTTCTGTTGGCGTACCTAGAAGCCTGTGATGATCAATTCATGAATAAGTTTTAATTAAGGCGTAAAAAAATACCTGTGGTTCCGGTTTAATATCGCGAAAAAATTGGGGTCGGTAGGTCGGAAATAATTTTTTTTGAATATTTTTTTCAATAATTAGTGTGACAACAGACGCCATTTTGGCAGCAGCCCGCAACCACCCAGAGAAAATAGGGTCGCACAGTCAATCACATTGAAAAAATAATAGGGCCAGTCGGTGCAACCAACCGGAGAAAATAGGGTTGCATGGTCAATCATGTTGAAAAAATAATAGGGTTGGAAGAAAAAAAGGGGTGCTGTTGGTGTGAAAGTTTGGGGCACTGTTGGCAAATTTATTTAGGCATTGCAGTCAATGCAAATCACCCTGGCCTACAGGGATAAATTGCATAAACACTTCGAACTTGTGCTTACCTAAAAATACGGAATAGTTGGTCGATTTCAGAATCACCTGCAACCAATGGTCGCTTGGTAACCAGTTCTGCGAAGATGCAGCCGATGCTCCACTGGTCAACTGCAGTGGAGTAACGAGGGGAGTTGAGGAGAACTTCTGGGGCACGGTACCATAATGTCACAATCTAAATGGATAGAATTGCATAATTAACCAATAATGAATTACAATAATTACATCAATGTTTCAAGTTAATGTCTTAGCTACTACACCAGAGGGCATTCAAATGAAACTTGGTTAATTAGTAATGATGCTATAATTACCTCATGTGTGTAAGCGCGAATAGGTAGACCAAATGCTCGAGCCAACCCGAAATCTGCAAGTTTTATTACACCCGAGTCATCGATGAGCAAGTTTTGTGGTTTAAGATCACGGTGTAGTGTTCTTCGAGTGTGACAGAAAAGCATGCCAGTTAATATTTGGTACAAATAACTCTAGGAAACAAAAATATATGGTGAGCATATCTCAAATATGTGTCCATAATGTAGCTAGTATTCTACAATAAGCGGCATCTGAAAACTGCTTGAAAATGATATTGTAGATTAGCCCATTTTTACTTGGTCTAATCCCAGACAATTTTATTGTCAAGGGGAGAGCGGTGGCACTCAATGGGTTAAAGTACATAATGAAATAGTTACCTTTACAAGCATTTTATCCAGAAATCCACTTGTTGTGTCGAGATGTTTCTTTAAATCCATTGTGAGGAATTCAAATACCAGATAGAGCTTATCTTCTTCATAAACAACACGTTGTAACCTAAATACATTTTCACAAAATTGAAAAGATTAACAATGGCACCCATATGTGGCACCCCAGTGGAATAAAGGGTAGGACTATAGGCTATTTTGAGTATTTTACCCACTGATCTCATAGTAGACCTGATCTTCCTATGCCTCATATTAACCCATTAAATTGCAATGCACTCTAATGCCCCTATTTTGTTACTTTACTCTCTGATGCCAGAGCTACTTACTGTACAATATTTGGGTGTTCTAATTCTTTGAGCACAGATATCTCTCTCAGAGATGTACTTGGCATGCCTTCGTCTTCGCATTCTAAACGAATTTTCTTCAAAGCAACCAATTTACGAGTTATCAAATTTCGCGCTTTGTACACGATGCCATATGTACCTATCAAAATAGAGAATATTCGAAAATTGAAATGAGATAAACTGCTTTCAGGAGCAGAATGTGTGTACTAAATAAATGTCCTAAATTAAAGCCAACAAACCTTCGCCAATTTTTTCAATCTTTTCGTAGTCTTTCATGGTCGTCATGACAAAACCAGACATGGGAGAACTAGGGGCAATAAACCTATGAAAAATGTACACAAGGCATTCTGAAATTTGAAGCAAGTGGAAAGTGTGAGCTATTATCAGATTATTCGTTCACTTACTGGACTTTATTTATACTTAAATTCACAAAATAACGTTTCATAACACATTCTTAATATATGTAATCAGTTTGAGAAAGCTTAAATTAGGGCTTAAAAGTCGGTTGAAATTCACTACATGTAGTCGTCATTCGCCATTGTTGCCATTCAACAATCGCTGTCCTGTTCAAATAAAATCGTTTTTAATCGCCGATTTTTATTTCGCGAGAAGCTGAAACTCGGCCTAAAGGAAATCTAATACTAACAGATAAAGATTTATTTATAACAAGCAAGGGAAACTATGTACTTACCTTACTTACCTAACCAGAAATTTGAGTTTTGAAACGAATCGCTTGTCTTCTCTTTGCAAGCTCAGCTTTTTGAAAACGACAAGGAAGTTTTCGAATTTGCGCCTGTCGCTCACTGACCAATCAGAAGCAACCTTCGATCATCGTCAACCAATCAAAATCGAGTAATTTATTACACACGTGATTTTAAATGGCGTTTTGAGATCAACGTCGTGGGTTTTGATTGGTTGTTTTTTAACCAATTGGAATGAAGTTTAGCTTCGTGTTCTTTTCTGGGAGAACAATATGGAGTCTGTGTATGGGCTATATTTTCATGTCCTTGAACTGCCAAATATCAGGATTAAAAAGCCAGGATGGCTCAAAGTTCCATCGGCAATGGTAGTTTTTGCTTTGGTGCTTCTTTCGTATTTCTTAGTCACTGGAGGTAAGGATTTTTTACTCAGATATCGAGGGTTAAAGTTGAGGGGTTTTTGTAAACATGTGATTTATAAAAATGTACACGTTGACTGCACTGTAAAACTGTATCAATTTACATCAATAATTTTGGTATTATTATAGTCTCAATTTTGATATGTCAATTTTGTGTGAATTTGAAAGAGAGGCATGGCTGGCAAAGCATGACTCGATGTCCTTTAAAACTCCTGTAATTAGTATTGTGTTTCACAGATGAATTCACATATACTGATATACAGTCTCCCCATAAATGATAGACATTCGTATGCACTACATGTTACACTGGATTTAACTAAAATTCACAATTTCAGGCATTATTTATGATGTAATCGTGGAGCCACCGAGCATTGGAAGTACGACAGATGAACATGGCAACAGCAAACCTGTAAGATGTTTAGAAACTTTTTAGCATATTTTGTCATTTTGATGAGCAAGCTGTATAAGCTGTAGTATTTATTTGGCATTACCAGTACCAGAAAATACCCAAATAATCACTGAATCACAGAATACACACAGCATGAAAAACACCATAAAATAGCAGCATGCGCGCAATAAGGCCAAAAAAAAATGTGGGTTTCCGGTTTCCTCTTGTAAAAACTTAGGTAGGGTAGGTCGGTTTTAACTTTTTTTTTAAACTTTTTTTTAAATTTTCCTAACAACCGGACGCCATTTTGTTTAGTCAGTGCTTCCACATCCAAAAATAAATTTCTGTAATATTGCCTCAAATTTTCATTTTCCACAAACGTTTTGCTCTAAGTGGAAACACTTACAAGCGTGATCCAATAAAAAAGTTTAGGGTCGGGATTTCGACGTCCAAAAGCTAGGTAGGGTCGGGAAACCGGAAACCCACATATTTTTTTATTTGGCCTAAAAAACACACCATGAAATACTTGCATAGTTTGAGTATCATGAACTGTAAAGTATGTGAATTGCTTGAATTATGATTCAAAATAGCACATTTTCCCTCTAGGTTGCATTTATGCCTTATCGAGTCAATGGACAGTATATAATGGAAGGTTTGGCTGCAAGTTTCATGTTCTCTCTTGGTGGACTTGGTTTCATCGTTCTCGACAAATCAAACTCCCCTGGGTTGCCGAAACTAAATCGATTGCTACTCCTTGCCCTCGGGTTTATTTGTGTTATTGTCGCTTTCATCTGTTGCCGCATTTTTATGAAAATGAAATTGCCGTAAGTATATTGATCATTTTTGTATTAAAAAAATCCAATATACAAGATGTATTTTAAGGCTATTTGATTTCTTTCACCCCATTAAGTTGCATTGTGTCCTAATGTGCCAAACTTTACCATTTTACTCCATCTAATGCCAGATGATTTTGCTTGTCAAGGGGAGAGCGCTGGCACTCAATTGGTTAAGTTTCAGAGTTTGAAGTTAGCCATCATAATAGTCTAACAGTTGCATGTTTAACTATTTTGTACAGGGCACACCGGAACTCGGTTCTGGCCGGTTAGTTCCAGCCGGAACCCTAATTTTTCATTGTTCCGGTTCCGGCCGGAACTAGTAAAAAAAGCATGGCCGGAACTGTGTTGTTTTCAGAGAGATAGAATATCAAACGTTTTTGTGTCTAACAAAAGTTCACAGCAGGGGGAAATTTGAACTACAGAATGAAAATGTACACTATTAACACTTCATTATGATGTTTAACATTTGTCAATCTTTTGAATTTTATTCTAATATTTGATTTGCGAGCTCTCTCCTTGTTGACTTTAAGTGTCTGGCAGCAGACAACATAACATATGACTATATATGGCTTAATCAGTTCTGGTAGGAACTTTTTCCAGTTCTGGCCAGTTCTAACTTAAAAAAAATTGGTTCCTGTACACCCCTACTGTTTTGTATACAAGTATTCGTCTGTACAGCAATTGTCTTTATTTTAATTAAACTTCTTTTTTTTTCTTTCCAGGGGATACCTTTCAAGTTACTAGATTTGGAAATAGACGACTTAAATTGTTTGTAATAAAAATAAAATTGTGAATACCATGCATTGTTTAAGAGTGAATCTTTTGTTGTTCAAGAGAGGCATCTGGGATTCTGGGTAGAAATAATTATTTCTCCCAGATTCCCTCAATATTTGTCAATTGTGGTAATAATCAATTATGGCTCTTACAATACCACCTTTTAACATTTCCAGAAAAAAATTACTGTAAGAATTATATTTACCTGCACTCATAGTATTCCAGGGTAATTTTTTGATCACCAGACTACTGAGTAGTGAGTACCATTGTAATTAAAGTGCATATGACATGAAATTTTTTATTTTCTTAAATAAAAGAACTCTTTAAGCTGTAGTGTAACTTATTTTTCAGTTTCTTGTTTTTATGGTTTGTTCCCAAGATATTCCAGTTTTGTTTGATATATAAATAAGTATGAATATGTCCGCTAATTTATGACGTCACTTTGGTTGCAAGCTCTTTAATTTGGTTGAATATCACTGCTATCATCCAAGATGATAGTGTCAAACTTCGCTCACTGGTAAATGTGATGAAACACTGGAGAAAAACGTGAACTGATATCTACAGTTTTTAGAGTTAATACATTTATAACCAGTGTAAGTTGAGCTTGCAACCAAAGTGACGTCATAAATTAGCGGACACGTTCACACTCATTTACATAATAAAACAAATTGAAATATCTCTGGAACAAACCATAAAAACAAGAAACTGAAAAATAAGTTACACTACAGCTTAAAGAGTTCTTTCATTCAAGAAAATAAGAAATTTCATGTCATACACACTTTAAATTGAATATAATTTTTACAAAATACAGTAAAAAAGATTTATTCCATCATAAAATAATCTATGATTTCTTTGTATTTACATCCACCATCTGACTAAATTGCAGTTTATGCATAAACCATGTCACACAAAATAATTCCGATATTATCCAGCTGGCAGATTGGTACTCCTATACAACACAAAAACGGTCAGAAAGTCGGAGATAGTTCTTCCTTATTACCGTAGATTTCAATAAAAAAATAACTGGTTATAACCAGGCCATACTGTAGATATTTTGTACAAAAATAATTCACGAATAATTCAGTCTCCATCACACATTTTTCACCTTTCAGTAATTTGCTCGTCTATAACCGGCTTAAAAACGAACCTTCACAACTTAATTCGCTGACGAATGCAGTCTGACGTGCCCCCTAGTTCAGTCATTTTTATAGAGAGCAAACTTCCCTAAATACCCAGTGAGCCTGCTTGCAGGCTATTCCCTAAACCACCCTGATTCCTTATCGAGATAGCGTTACGGTATTCCAAAGACCAAGCAACCATTATTCTTTAACCTCCGAAGTCGGGAAACAGTCAGCGTTTGTAAGCAAATCACTCTGTGTCATTTCACTGGTACTTCTAAATTCACGCTCCTCTGTGTCAGTATGCTCGCAATTGTCTTTGAAACCTTCGTCCTTTTCAATGTGTCCACGTTCAGTACAACTCACGTCTTCAATTTCGATTGAACAATCATCATTGTTTGACTCATGATCATGATGATCGTCCTCAAATGGCAATGGTGAATCACATCGTCCAATCTCAGCACCGTGGAAAATATATCGACATGGTGGAAGAAATATATGAGAAATATCTACAAAAATAAAGATAGTATTGGAGATTTTAATAATAATTACATAATACTCCACCGGTCATGGATCATAGATATCTTATATACACTAGATAGCGCAGGGAAAATCTTGTCTGGGGGCCCCATGACATAATTATTTTTAAGCTAGACCCAAGTCAGTCACCCAACTAGTATGTGGAGCTACTGTAAGGGGCCCTCGATTTCAAAAATGCTCTAACCAATTTAAAGGACCTATTCAATTTTAGGCTCTCGGTCTCAAGTTGAGGCCCTATTAAGGTGGGGGCCCGGGGTAACTTGCCCCCTCCCCCTGCGCCTCTCGGCGGCCCTGCATGTACGAACCCTGTTCTTCAGCCATGTTCCGAAGTTGATCAGTAACGTTACCTTTGTCTTTTCTCTGACACTGATCCAATGGATCACCAGTTCCAACGATCTTTTCCGAATCACAACACTTCTTTCCCAAACCATCATCATGATGATGAAGGACGCCCTCCTTGTAACCATCTTTGGTTGGAGAATCAGGGGGTGTTGGTATGAAAGGCGTTAGGAATTCCTTCGAGACGTTGGGAATTTCAAAACCTTGTAAAACCTCATTCCATGGTACACCAAGTTGTTTGCACAAATGTGCGATTATTGTGTCGCAATCTCCCAGAAGTTCAACATCAAAATTCATGCTTGGTAATGGTTCACGGTTTATTAAAAGTTGTGGGATGTTAGCTGGTATTTGATCTATAATAAGAAAGTTGTGGTAGACATAGCATAAGATCCCTAAAGTTGTGTAGTCTTAATCGTCCTTAATGCTATCAACTAATGGAGCGTGATTATGTATGATACTGTAAAACAATCTAGCGACAATGTTCCCTACACTAACGCCAGGCAATTTTAATCATCAAAGTGACAAAGAGAAAGCGATGGCGTTTCAATGGGTAAAAAGAAATCATTTCTCACTTGTTATTAAATTCACAGGTCTGACTTTCAGTGAAGACCCAATAACGATGAGTAAATCAACCTGAAAAAAAAATCATATAAAAGTTAATTTAAGATACCGAAGATGTTCTGGTGGAAGTGTAAAAAAGCCCACCGGAACAAGGGTACTATTATGCGAGTGTTTCTTTATCGGAATATTTTTCATCGTTTCACCTGATTTATATCTTGTTGAATACAATCATAAAATTTCTGAGGCAAACTCTCACCAAAAAACACAATATCTGAAATAGAATATGTAAGTATAGTAAGTGGAAGTGTGTTTATCATCCTTACTTGCAGCTGAGAGCTATGACACAGGCTATGAGCTGAACAGTTGTGAAGAACGCGAGTTGAAAGCTTGCCATCGAAACTATGACATTTCGAGCACACGAAGAAGTATCTTCTTATATAACACTTTTTCTCAATAGGAAAGCTGAAAATGTACCTGGCTTCATGACAGAAAGTGAATCTTCAGAAACTGGACATTTTGGACACAGTGGCGTTACCTAATAATAAAGGTAAAATAATATTTTGATCATGGCTTATGAGTAGCAGTCATATATTTATTCGATCAGACTGAGAGAGGTATAGATTAATTTGATCTTTCATTTTTATTTATTTTATTTTATTTTAACAAATGGATCAAATTATTACAAGATAAGTTCACTATGTAGAAAGAAAACAAAAACTATACAGATGTTTAGATAGCGATACTATACAGATATACTGTATATTTAGCGAGTGATCCAAAATGGCAGGGTACGAACGAGACTCTAGAATTTGGACTTATGCAAGGCACCTGCCAGCGAAGTTGCAAATTATAAAAAAAATATATATGTTACCAAAATTGCTATGAAGGAGTGGATGAGAGAGGGAAGAGGTGTATAAAGAGAGAGAGAATACGAGACGTGTGGATAAACACACACACATGAAGAGACATACAGACAGACACACACACATATACATTATACAACACACACACACAAACTTAAGTCATATGGCAGGGACAGTATATTACCTGATTCAAAATATCATTTCGGATAGCGGTTGACGGTACTTTATATTTACAGTTGGTGCATGATGCTGTCGAGAATGAACCTATAATATTGAAAAAGAAATATTCCTCTTAAATAGTTTAAAAGTTTTTTGTTTTTGTTTTGTTTTAACAACTTTGTTGAACAATGTCAATGTTCAAGAGTGCGAACGGGACTCTATGTGCACATGGGCGTCGTTTTCCAGCGTTTTCAAAAACGTTTTTGCCCCTTTAATCGTTTTGACGCCCTGTTCACAGGGTCCAAAGGAAAATATTTCCAATATATTAAATAAACTACAGCTTTTGTCGTTAATTGATAGTGTTTGCATCCGTTTTAGCATGAAAACACAAATGAAAACGCTCGAAAACGTCACCGTGTGCACATAGTCTAAGACCCATGAAATGTGAAGTTGAAATGAACCTTAAAACAACTTTCTGCATGTGGAATTGGTTCAGTCTTAAAACCAGTCTTGAATAAAATTATTCTATATCTCACCATGGCATTCAATGACTCGTGTAATTCCAGCCTCCCGTTCCAAAGTATCGATGTTTTGAGTATAATTTCTCAACAATTTATTGTTCTTTTCCAAATGATGGATAAATCTGTGACTTAAGGACGGTTTAAATTTGCCAGGATAAATTTCCTAAATAAACAAGCACATCAAAAATGCTCTATGAACATAGAGAGAGATGGACAGTACATTCTGTCTGTATATGAACAAGATTTTAATACCTTGGCAAACTTGTAGAAAGGTTTTGTGTTATATCGGAAATAATTGATGTCAAACATTGCCTGCGGGTCAGGCAAGTCAGGGTACTCTTTACTTAATCTTGCGTAAATTCCGTCTCGTGATCTGAAGTCTGGTATACCACAAGAAACTGACACCTAAAGAAAAACGATACCCATCAGTAATCCAAGATATTCTTCCAATATGTGTTGAGGACAGTGAACTAAACCAACTTGATTCATACTAGGAGCTTTAACGCCACTTCAAAATGATAATTGAAAAGAGTCAGTCAATGCTCTGCTTAAAGTCATAGGTTTCCTCCGGGTGCTCCGGTTTCCTCACACAGGGAAAGTTGATAGGGTGGGTTAGGATTGCATTATAGACTAAATTTTGATCTAGACAAGTCTAGACACAAATTTCATCATAGCTTGAAAGAGCATCACAAAATTAGTAATATTCCAAAGTTTCGTTGCGAAATGTTGTAAAATGCGGATAATATAGCCTTGCGAAGTTTGCCGTTTTTCAGTCATTTTGTATTACGCGGGGGAAATTGACAGCCCAATACCCTTTGGGGCTGTCAATTTCCCGTTTGTAATACAAAATGACTGAAAAATGGCAAACTTCGCAAGGCTATATTATCCGCATTTTACAACATTTCGCAACGAAACTTTGGAATATTACTAATTTTGTGATGCTCTTTCAAGCTGTGATGAAATTTTTGTCCACACTTGTTCAGATCAAAATTTAGTCTATATGCAAATGGTCCATTGTTGTAAAGATAAAATAGTCTAGGCGATGTAAAGCGCATTTGATCGTATCCACATCTAAATTTGCGCTATATAGAAATGCTAATCGTAAATCACAAACTAACCCCAGCTCCTGTTAATACAAGAATATTTCTAGAGGTTTTTAATAGATCTACGACTTGAACTAATGTGTTTATATCAGGTAATTTTTGTCGAGGTTGTGGGTCGGTAATCAGGTCAAATATCACTTTCCACATCGTGAATATATCCATGTCTTCTGGCTAGAAAGGAAAATGGAGACAATTTTAATCACAGTGCAAAACAAAACTGATGAAACTTTGTTGTTTTTTCAATCAAGTTGTCATCAATAGGAATGATGAACGTGGAAGATGCTAATCATCTTCCCTTGTAGCTGAGCGCTGATTTGCAAAGAATACACGTTAAATATGATCAAATCCTGAATAAAGGTTCCTATGGCTGCCATCTTATGCCCCATATCATATATGGCTGTGCAACACACAACTGACACACTTAAAGCAACTGAAATGTGGTTTATGCAATGCGTAATGAGTATTTCATGGATGGCATGTCATTGAGAAACAAGGAGGTATCAAGGTGAACAGGGAAAGTGCACAAGAAGGAAGACAACAGAATATCTGGATGTGCTATTTGAACAAATTAGAAAGGACTGAGGAGTTGATTTGGTGCCAACTGGCAGATGAAAGAATGTGGTTGACAACATCACTTGAGTGGAGTTACTGTTGGGTAAGTACATTTATTTTCTTACCAATACAATATTTGATGGTAACATTTCTTGTAAAATATGTCGAGGATCTGTTCCCTGTTCTATGTGTCTCTGAATCCAACCCATCGGACCTAACCATGTAAATGTGTTTGTCATTAATTTGGACAATATATAGAATTATGATGAAAGATTGGGGGTTCATTGCAAGAGGGAACAGGCTAGGGGCAGCAGGGGGTAACTCCTCTGGGAAGGGTACTGTAAGTGAAGAGGGCCATATCCACTAGCTATTTCCACACCTATTTGACTGTATTTATGGATGGGATTTCATTTTTGTAAGATTACCCCCCCCCCCCGCCTTTCCTTTGACGAATTACGAAACACCGTGCGTGCTCGACCCAGTCTCTTATACGCAAGGCGAGCAATGCCGCCATATTGGAATTTCCTTATTTCCGGCAAAAATATTTTTACAAACTTATAGAATTACTCAAATTTTTAAACACATACAACAAAGATCTTTATCAATTATCCTTTAAATCAGCCTAATCTATCTTTAGCGTAAACAAATTTTCGATAAACACTTTAAAATTGTATGAAAAATCGAAAAATACCGGCGAATATTTGTGACAGCGGAATTCAAAATGGCGGTCACAAAACACAAACAAATATCGATAGTTTTCCCGCTTTTGGACTGCTAGAAACTATTTTAGCAGCTTAACCTACGTTACCTGCCACGGGCTGTCGATTTTGTTCATCTGCCGAGTCAAAATCATCAAAAAGTCGATTATAAGGTCACTTAGCTCCGAATCGGTGTCGTCATTGACCTGATTTATATTGGCGCGAAAAGTCGGTTCGCCATGTGATTGTGCTTCGCGGTCTTCGTGTTTGGTTTGACATTCTGGCTCAAATAATGCCTTTTCTGACTCAGATATTTCATATCGCGATAGCCCATCCATGAATTTGGCCTTTTTTGCAACCGTTTCGTTCGATTCGGGACGATTTCGTTTGGTATTCATGTTGAAATGGTTTGTACTATAATGACGCATGTATTTTTGGAATTTTTTGGCTGCTTTCAAGACGACAATCTACTAAGGAGGGGAGGCAGAATAATGTAAGAATTCTTTTAATAACAATGCACTTATGTAAAGTATGTTAAAGTTGCCAAAATATGCTCGAAAGTCAGAAGAAACAGGTTTTAGAATTATTTTGTATTTGTATGAGGTTTTAGCTAACTTTTTTGGGAAAAGTTATCTCCAGTTATCACACTACCCTACCCCGAGTAGGTAGCCATTTTTACCAAAATGGCGGCGAAGTCACTCGAAGAATGTAATACGATTCTTGCTGAATTTTTGGGTGAAAAAACGTTTAGAAAATTAATTAAAAAGCATAAAGGCAACCGCAACTCGAGGCAATTGCTAAAGGATATATTTGACATAATTTGTGAGTGGTTTCCGCCACATTTTGACCAAGAAAATGAGGTTTTTATTGGGCAAGGCGTGGGCAATTTTAATTTGATCGAATTTGCCTCACGAATTCCCGAATTGTTCTCGTCTCAAATTTTGCTTCACACTACGGCAGAGTATTTAAAAGAGCTTGAAAGGACCGAAAAATACTTACAATGTTTGAAAGTATGTAGAATTCTTACTGAAATTCTAAGAAATTGTTCCTACGAGTGGTTTATCGGAGTCGACGCACGAGAATTGAAAATCCTGGAAACGTCAGAGCTTGAGGAATCCAAGAAAGCTATAATAGGATTTCTAAGTTCACTATTAAAGCTTATAAATTTAATGCCATTTAATGCAGAACAGCTAGAAACTCATGGAAAACTTCATTTATATCATGGAATTTTACAATTATGCCACTTGGTTCTAGAAACAATTTCTGAGAATTCACAAACGGAAATTCTCAGAAACTTCAAGTTAAGTGTACTAAACAAGGTTGCATGTGAATTAATGATCACCTGTTTACAGCAAATTGGTGACCAAACCTGGATTTTGGATAGCTGTAAGAAAATTGCACTGGAAATCTTAGAGTCTTTGACAGTTATTTGTGGCAGCCGTGGTGCAGTTGACTTGCTTTGTGGGAAAGATTCTGTTGTGAATGACCATGCAGAACGTGGCTGTTTATTCCCAAGCAGACTCCTTGGTGATATTTTAGAAAATATGAAAATGTTTATGGCGACCTACAAGCTGCCTGATTACCCTGTTGCAATACATGTGCTGATATGGTTGATAACAAATGTGAAACATCCTTATCTTGGAGAACACATTTCAATGATGCTGCCGCCTCTCTTAATCTTGGTTGACGATTATCGAGTTCAAAACCGTGTTATTGGCATTCTAACCTTGTCTCATGTGATCGAAAACATGAATGCAACTGAACTATGTTGGTATGGTCGTGCAGATATAATTTACGATGCTCTACATCATCGTATACATACTAATGAGCCTCAAGTAATGCAAGTTTTACAGCCTTGTTTGTTGAAAATAATCCAAGTTCTTGAGCCCTCTCCAAAGAATTCCATTGCCAATCATAAAACAAATAAGTGTGATGAAAATTTGCAAATTATTTTAGCAGCAATGGAGTATGAGAGTAAGATCCTAATGAGACGAGCTTATTGTAACAATTTGGCATTGTTTGTGCTTCATATGGGAATTAGCATTGTGAAGCATTTGAAGCATCTGTTGAGGGTCATTTTTGGATATTTAGGGATCGGGGATGGCAAAACAGAAGCGTGGCGACTTGCCATGCTCAGTGTTTTGAAATGTGTCATTGTTAACGCTTGGCCGCGGGTTCCAGTCCATGCTGATGACATGTTAAAGTGTTTAATGAAGCTTATTATTGATGTATCCATGTCAAGTATTGCTGCTGTGGAAGTGAAGAATTTGATGTTTGAGAAGATCAAGGAGTGTTTAGTGACGTTACTCTGTGTTTGTGGTGATCTAGTGAGAAACCAGCTTGAATACATGACCTCAGGTCTTGGTCTTGAACACGCAGAGCAACTAATCTCCAGTGCTTTAGATGTGTATAGAACCAAATCACAAACTGTTCTAAATTAGACATTCATGTTACCTCGAAGTGAAGAACTTGATGTTTGAGAAGGTTAAGGAGTGTTTAGTGACGTTACTTTGTGTTTGTGGTGATCCAGTGAGAAATCAGCTTGAATACATGACCTCAGGTCTTGGTCTTGAACAAGCAGAGCAACTAATCTCCAGTGCTTTAGATGTGTATAGAACCAAATCACAAACTGTTCTAAATTAGACATTCATGTTACCTCGAAGTGAAGAACTTGATGTTTGAGAAAATTAAGGAGTGTTTAGTGACGTTACTCTGTGTTTGTGGGGAGCCAGTGAGTGAGAAACCAGCTTGAATACATGACCTCAGGTCTTGGTCTTGAACACGCAGAGCAACTAATCACCAGCGCTAGTAGGGGGCTTCGGTGGCGAAGTGGTTAGCACACTTGCCTTTCACCTCTAAGGCCGCAGGTTCAAATCTCAGTGAGAACCTCTCAATGTGACTCGAACCCAGTCCTCATGTGAAAAGAGTAAAAAGTCAACGCTTTGCCGAAAGTCGTGGGTTTTCCCCGGGTACTCCGTGTTTCCTCCCACAGGGAAAGTTGACAGGGTGGGTTAGGCACATAGGTCTGGAGGCAGATCATTAATGAGGTATGGACTAATAACGGCTGCTCAAGCGCCATTTGTAAGCTCAAAGTCTACCTCGGTCTGCTTCAGTTCAGTCCGGTCTATCTATCTATTCTAATGTAACCAGTCACTGAAAAGCCCTGATAGGGAGTGTGCTGTGAAATATCTGTAATGTGTACAGAACCAACTCACAAACTGTTCTAAATTAGACATTTATGTTATCTCTGTGACTAGTTATGTGCAAACTCTGGCTCCATGGAAAAAACTTTCTGAAAATTCGAAATTTAATGCAAATTTCAAAGTGGAAGCACTGTCTTTGATTTTAACACTTTGCATGAACATTTCGTACTATGTTTGTGGCAAGCCTACAGGTTTTTGCCGATGTCCGACAGTAGTTTGCAGCACAAATAAGTGCTGCCGGAGTTTTGCTGGGGTTGAACTCCAGCTCCGGCAAAACAGGCCGAAATTCCAGCGCACAGCACTAGCTATCTCTATCTTGTACTTATTCTCTATATCTATGTAATGACATGAATTACATTAAATTAAATTAAATTGGACTGATATGTAATATTGTTTTCTACAGCTATTTTTATGTACTGTTACATAAAAATAGTAAATGGCTTGTGAAACGTCTAATGAGAACATTCGTATTCTTCAACAATTTAAAATAAATGAACGACATTTGCTGGGAAAATTGAACGTAAAGTTTATATAAATTAGCATGATTCTGTATCAGATAAACAATCTTCACAGTCATGATTTCTTTCGTGTTTTCTTCATGACTTATTAATGAGTTTCACAAGTACTATTTAAAACATGAAGCCGAGTATCTTTAGGTCTGATAAAACACGCACTGAAATTTTGGGCCGAAAGTGGTGCATTTTCGCGTGCGTAACGGCAAATTAATACAAAATTTGCAAGTTTCGTAGGGCTATATTTTCCGCCTTTTACAACATTTCGCAACAAAACTTTGCAATTTTAATAGATGTAACATGCTCTTTCTAGCTGTGGTGATGAATTTTGTTCTTGCCTAGATCAAAATTTAGTCCATAGCTTGGATCATCCGTTGTAAGGTTTGTGGGCTAGAAGAGCAGTGAGTAAATTTGATGAGTGCGCAATGCTCATCATACAAGCAGTACCTGTCGGCAATGTAAAATATTGTCTATTTTCTTTGATATTCCGTTATCCAACGCACCGCACTCGTGTCATATTTACCGTTACATCTCGCGGGTTATTACATGTTGTAGTGTGCGCTAATTACTTAATTAGTTCTTTTAAACAAGATGGTCGTGTCCAGAGCGGTTCATTGTCCCTCTACTCGTTCCCTGGTGTGAGACGGTACACGAAAGGGCGGTAAGAGGAGGTCCTTAGGTGAATCAAAACTAATTTAATGATGATCCTTTCTCGCATTTAGCTCATTATGTGTTCAACCGTCGGACGAAGTGTTACGTTGGAGATAAAAGATAGAAGAAAATTGTTGGCACCTGAATTGGGCACGTCTACATCCACTTACATTTACTATTTTCTCTTGGACACCAAAGGTAAGATCTTGTTTCAATATCGTTTGCTATCTTAACAGATCATCATACGTGCTCTGTATATTTAATGCAACAAACACCTATGGCGCAGGTTTAAAAGCTAGTAATTTCTGGTATCGAAAACTCAAAAGCTCAGTTTAACAACAAGAGCTCGGATTCATTCAAACCGAGCTCATTTAAAAACATTTCAGAAGATTCCGCATCGGCAAAATTGATGTAATTAATCTTGTCTGCGGCTACTTATCATTCTTGTTAGCGGCGTAGAACATTTCTAAAGCGTTGTCCTCAATCCAGATTTACTCGAATTGAAACATTGTAAGATAGTGTTTATTTAACGAGTCGTGAAAATATCCAGTGAACACAGTTTGGTTCTCACTACGAGGAGGCAAGCATAATCATCATTCCGCGCGCTCTTAAATGGGACTGTTAGCTAACGCGATAGCTTAAAATGTTAGCGAGGTTTATTGGTTTGAATCCAATTCGAGTAAACTTAACATATTGATAATACAGTATTGGTTTAGCTGTGATGCCTCGGAAAGAGTTGAAAGACCCGGCTGTAATCACAAGATTTGTGTTTGATTTAGTAAGTCGTGAGGATATCTCTGAATGCGTCAAGATTTACGAGTTTCCGCCGAAGATGCGCGCTTTTCCCATGCAGTTAATTTAATAGCCAGGTACATTAAATAGATGGGTAATATTTACAACCCAAGTTTCTCCTAGGGCTAAGAAATGTTTTTCAAAAAAACGTCTTATATACACATGCATTGTAAGAATAAAATTTTTGATCTATTCAACTGAGTCGGTTGTGCGATGATAAATGGCAAATATTCCTCCTTCATGTCATTTTAAAGTGAATTTCATAGTATCAACTGCAAAGTCGGAAGAGGTCTTATTCAAAGGCTATAAGAGTCTAACTTTTGTTTTGATCTATAAGTATCCGCTCAGGCTGATACAGATGTTTAAGTTAATGAGTTAAGCGGTGTGGCACCTTCTTTATTGTCTACTAATCGATTTTCAATATGCCCCACAAGAAGTGATGACTTCACAAACACAAAAACATTTATTTCGCCTGGTTGCTTGAACAGTTACTTTTCATCTGTATATCAAGCGAAGATTATAGTTTGAACTTTGTAACAAATGTATTAATGGAGCAACAGCTATAGCATTGATGCGTGGTTGATGGTTCCCAGTCAACTAATGAGTTTACAGCATGTTTTTGGTATATAAGCATGACCCATACAAAATAATCATAACAGCTAAAATTTCATTGCATTGATATTGTACATGTATATAATGGGGGGAAATGGAAAAGCTTCTTCGTGTATGTCGAGTTTAGCCGGTCTGAACTAAACCAAATTCCATACTAACTCTATCAGTTCTAAGCTATTCTTCCCTCGTTCCTCCTATACAGCTTCAGTACAGAGTAGAACTCCGTAAAGCTTTACTTATACTGGATAACTCTCTGTTAGCTGACTTAGCTCTATCTAAACTGTTTTTCCTAGAGGTCCAGTATTGATCCAACTAAACTAACTATTCATACTGGATAGCTCTATCAGTTCCAACTTATCTTATTGATCCATTATTAATTATAACTTTACTACAGTTGAATTCAAAATCTTTAACGATTTCGTGTGGTGCGATACTATTTTGCTGGCAGATACAATTTTCTTGCTTCCCATGTATACACTAACAAGCTTAACGATGTTCTTAAAAGTGGAATTGAAGTGGAAGCGCGCCCAAACCAAGTAATTTCCAAACATGTCATCATTAATCTATCCACACGTCAAAAGGATATTAGTGTCATTAACCAATTCAAGTTTTGACAAGCGAAGTTTGATTGCCAGTGAATCACTTCAAGGGTCTGCGGGCAGTCTCTCTTATTACCGAATTCTAAGCAACTAATTGAGATTTAAACACTGAATCAAACAGGAAAATTACAAAAATTCATCAACAAGACACCATCAAAGCATGCCACAAATCTGCAAAAGAAATTAAGTGAATTATATCCCATCAAAGTCGGGTGTTGGTTAGTACACCTCGTCGTTCATCTTCACTTCACCTCTTGCCAAATGCAGAAAGAATATTCTACCAACTTAAACTCTTTTCTTGAATCTGGTTCATACTGGCAATTTTGTCGGCGATTTTGTGTTTCCGACTGATGCAAATGAGTGAACTCGCGCACAACAGTATAGAGTCGCTTTTCAGAAGTGAACAATTCTAAGTCTTTTACATGTCATTCATTCAATCACATTTGCCAGGAGAGAAAAATCATCGACTGAATCGCTAGTGTGAGCCAGGCTTTAACCTTAGTCACATGACAAATCAATTCTTTCAGTTTGACTTACCAAAGTAAGTTATCTTTAGGTACTTCAGTTTCTTCCTGCAGTAAAACACTGGATCAATAAGGGATTGCCCTGTGCGATCTGTAATATACTAACTCCCAAACTCACCAACTTCAGTTTTCCGCCAAGAAATTCGGGTATTTTTTTCAACAGGGCGGCTGTGTAGCAGCTAAATAAGACCCCAGCAATAAGACCCCAACTCTTAAGCCTACCCCCCAACTAACCCAAGGCTAACACTATGAAACACAAAAATTACACCGCAAAGTTGATGAGACAGATATTATAGACACACTTGGCCTTGCCGTAGTCTTTAGAGAACAGTTTAGAACTTATACGACTATATCCAGTATAAATAAAGTTAGTTTAGTTAGATTTCCTTGATCTTGTAGTAACACTGGATCAATAACAGATGCTCTTATTGGACCTCTAGGGAGAACAGTTTAGAACTGACAGAGTTAACCAGTATAAATAATGTTAGTTTAGTTTAGGTTTCCTCCTGTATAGTAACAGTGGATGAAGTGGCCTTTACTGGACCTCTGGGGAGAACAGTTTAGAACTGACAGAGCTATCCAGTGTAAACTATATTATATAGTTTACTCTGGGAAGAACTGTATTGTCAGAACGTATATATAGAGCTATCCAGTGTGAGCTAATACAATGAAATAAAATTGCTTTATATTTTTGTCTCAACCCTAACACCCATTACAGGTCAAAGGGCTGAATTGGGCGGTATTTATTTCCATGTTTCAAAATGCAACCCTGTGTTTCATCCGTGTTTTACGCAACACCATCAATTAAACATACCAAGTCCTAATTGCCTTATTGTGGCGCATGTCTTTACATGTATTGTCCTCAAACCGATGTAATAACCGCTTATCGTTGACGCGCTTTATATCCTAACTACGGCTCCTATAGATTTAAGAGAAAGGCGGTGTATGTAACAAACTCTATAGAACGCTGTTCGGCAAGTCTTTCCTATTTAGCTCACAAAAGCGTGCGCAATTAATCCGACTCCAGTTAATTTTTTCTACTTAGGGAATCACAGCTTTGGCCTGCCACCCGCTAATGTTTACGCCTCTACTACGCGCGCCGCCGTATTAATATTCTTGTTTTTCGCATCATCATTTTTGCGGCTTGGCGTTTGTGCTCATCAAATGCACACAGTTGGCATAACCTATTACAAATCCCACGTATAAATGTTCTTTTAAGGATAGGAACTCATCACCTAACCATATCGGAGTTTTTGATTCGCCCATCTCATTATGATATATTAGTAACATATGAATGTATATATACAAAATTATTGATTCTGGACTAGGAGTATAGAAACATAGAGACTTTTGAATTTGGGTAAATTGGTTTAATAGCTCAAAACAGAAATCGATGGATCAGATGCCTTAAGATGGATTAGGAGTATAAATCTTTCTTTAAAAGGTGTGTCTTAGTAAGGTCTTGAAGAACGTCTGTATCATAACTCTACAATTAGACTAAACTTGATCGGGCTTGATAACTCAACGCCAACGGTTAAATGGTTGACTAGATTTCTAGAAGCGTCGAGTTTTGTGGCTTAATATGTGAAAAACGTACCAGGCATCTCTGTAGGCTTGATAGCAAAACAGGTAGAGCAGTGGACTAGATTTCTATTTGCTGGGACCTGAAAGATTATAATCTCAACTCAAAGATTGTTAGAGCGGTCCTTTGTCGCGCGTGGACTAAGGTGGGATCAAAGTTGGGGTTCACTGAGGAAAAAATGTGAAATCCATATACTATGAAATTTGCAATTGCACCACTAAATCCATATAGTATATCCATACTATTTCGATACTATATCCATACTATGGGAATATACAATTATTATGGATAACCAAAATCCATTCTATTTCCAATGAAGGTCCATACAATTTCCATTCTATGACCTTCTATGGATTTTCAAATTTTTTTCCAGTGGTTTATAGGTTCCTGGTGGACTTGAATGACTTCGATTCTTGCACTTCACTTGGTGGAATTAATATTAGGATGTTAGGGTTTGTAATCCAAGTGAGAATATATACATTTTAAGACCTAGCCAGGAACGACTGCTGAGTTGTCTTATAGTATATATATTAAAGAGATAAGATTCTGTCAACCTTTGTATATAGCTAAATTCTCAACTGCATGGTAGAGCAGTGGACTATGGATTCTTCAGTGCCAAGGTTGAGATAGCGAACTCTCCGCCAATCTCAAGAGTTGTATGGATAAGTCGATAGAGTTAATGATGATCTCTACAAGTTCTGAGAGTCATTTCAATTTTGATGATTCTTAGTTTGGCAAATAGAATCGAGGATGTTTATAGAAGACCTAGAGAGTGAAACACGTCTACTTCATGTTAGGGTTAACCAAGGCTCTGTGTGTGATCGCTAAGAGAAGTGCCATGGATGACACAACTTCGCGCTTCCTATAGGTTTCAGCTGACAGACATGTAAAAATGATGACATGAATTCTTATCTTGTCTGTCTACAGCATATGTCCGCTCTCAGAGTTGAAGTGTTTGTTCTCGTCGGTCTTTCTGTTTTGTCTTTTAGTTAAGTTTATTGTTTATTTGAAATTTCTTACGCAATGAAGTTTGTAGCGAAGTCAAGTTTGTTGGTTTCCATCACAGATGCGTCCTTGATGTCGGTCTTTCTGTTTTGTCTTTAAGTTAAGTTTATTGTTTATTTGAAATTTGTTTCGCAATGAAGTTTGTAGCGAAGTCAAGTTTGTTGTTTTCATCACAGATGCGTCCTTGATGTCGGTCTTTCTGTTTTGTAAGTCGCTGAGTTTGTTGTGTATGGTTGAAATTTGTTCGCTCCATAGTGAGTGAGGTTTCTTGTTCAGTCAGATGTGTTGTTTCCGATGTCGGCCTTTTTGTTCTGAGCCGGTCATTTTCGGTTATATATACAGTTAAACAGTTGAAGGTTGTTGTTTAAGCTTGTTGTTCTCCATGACAGGTGCGTGATGACGCGACCGCCATGTCTGAGCATCAATGAGTGCAGGTACTCGGGTAGCACGTGGAGGGGAGGAACCAAGCACGTGTCTTTTTGCTTATCTCTTTCGACTTGAAATAAACACTATCTTTACTTATATTGGTTCTTCACAGGTTGGGAGGAACCGGCCGCACATGTTTTGCTCTTATATCTCTTTCTATTTTACCAAAACTTAATGCAGGCTTGTTTTTGTGGACAGAAACTTTCGTTCTGTTCGTTACAGGCGCAGGTTGTGACCGCTTTATTATGACAAGCTTGCTGCCATATTGTGTCAATTCACTCGTTAGAGAGTTATAGCATGTCGATAACATCACGCTAGTGATCAAGAAGTTTTTTGCTTCTGAATTTTAGCCATCTTGCATGAAGATAGAAAGATTTCGAGGGAATATAGGCCCTCCTTCCGAATCTGCGGCCCTTTGATTCTGTTGAGACCTGCGCTAAGTAACAAAGTCCAATTGATAAGAATGGCTAGCCACAAGCACTTGTCAGCTGTAGATGTGACAGATAGCTTAATTATCCTAAAATTTGGACATCACTTGGACAACATCATCCGAATACACATAATTTACAGCTAAAAGGTTTTCTAGAAAACATCAAGCAATTGTACCAACTCTGTAGCTCATTTGGTTAGAGCGCTTCGCTGGAAATGCAGGGCCACAGTTTCAATGCCTACCAGAGGGTCTATATATAGTTGCATTGCATCAAAACTTCGCAAATGTTATAAAAGAACAAATTATGTAGAACAGGTACACTCTCTCAAATAAAGGAGTTGACGTATGGAATTCATTAGAAATAAAATTTATAGATATAAATTTCTACAGCACTTTCAAAAAGCAAATTAAACAACATTTTTTACTATACAATGTATAAGAATGTATAAACATGCTATATGACAAAATTAATAGTATATTGTAGTCTAATTCTTATAAGAACACAAATGCATCTACAACATTGGTATCACTTCTATAATAAGAGCAATTTCTCTTCTTTTTCTCTCTTGTAAATATTCACTTCTATAATAAGAACAATTTCTCTTTTTTTTCTCTCTTGTAAATATATATATATTCCTTTAATATTATGATTGACTGTAAATAATTTATTACATAATATAATACAAACTAGCATAACTATAGAGACCTAAATAAAAATTCTACGAAGATTTCTAGTAGGTCTCTAGCCCGCACTCTACAATTATTGTAAATATACTACACATAAATTTATTGTACATGGGGAAAAATTTTTAAAATAAAAATAAAAAAAATAAATAAAATTTTTCACAACTGCTCCTGCGCGGGTTAGGTCTAATAAGGCCCATCTACACTTGCAATTTCTGCTGCGATTTCTAGTGCGAGTTTCTTCTTCTGTCTTGAAATATCGGTCCATTGGCCTTGTAGTCTAGTAATTCTCACCAACCTAAGCTTCAAACAGTTGGTTGTAGGCAGTAGCGCTCTTGAAATAGACGTCTTTCGTGGTAAATTGCCTTTCGCCTAACCTTCCAACTGCAATTGTTTCTCAGTGTAGGTATAGTATAGTCTTGAAACACACTCCCTTTGGCTTCTAGTGCGATTTTCTTTTTCTGATCGATGAGCTACGCGGTCAGGTCGGTTCGAGTATGTGATATTTCGGAACTGAGTCTAGTTCCTTCGATATAAGTGTGATCTAATAATCATGATATTTGCTGTGTTGGTGTAATGTACTCAGGTGAATAAGATGCTTGTGATGTTACTTTGAGAGTATATCCACACCGGGCAGGCTTGAAAATATGCCTGACCACGGTGGGAATCGAACCTACGACCTTTGGAATACTAGCCCAATGCTCTTCCAACTGAGCTACGCGGTCAGGTCGGTTCGAGTATGTGATATTTCGGAACTGAGTCTAGTTCCTTCGATATAAGTGTGATCTAATAATCATGATATTTGCTGTGTTGGTGTAATGTACTCAGGTGAATAAGATGCTTGTGATGTTACTCTGAGAGTATATCCACACCGGGCAGGCTTGAAAAATATGCCTGACCACGGTGGGAATCGAACGGGGATTCCCATCTACACATCCTACAACAGCAGTTCTACCGAGTGGAGATGGCCAAAATCCTGAATTCTACCAATATATGGGCTACATGATCAAACTACCGGAAATGCGTCATCAATTCCGTTCGGAAACCCGCCTGCCCGATTCCATACTAGCAAATCCGACGTGAGGCGGTCCCTCAAACAGGGTCGGTGAAGATGAAAGATGTTGGCGCGGCGATCGCAATAATTTAAGTAATAAGTTAATTAGTTCAGGATAATTAATAAGGGGGCTCGCGCACAATATTATTGTAGTGTAGTGGAGTTAACAATAGCCTGACACTCTGTGTGGTTTTATTAAAACCGGCGTCCCCTAGCGATACACTTGAAAATCAGATTTAAAAATTACAAAATTAAAACTGGGATAAGCCTAATCAAACGTGGGACACATTTGATGATTTCATAAAGTGGATTACACTGAGTTGGATCTGGTTTGGTTCGTGTGAAAATCGACACTGATATGGTGGGCTATAACTTGTCAACACTGTGTTGTGATATCAAGTACGTTTATCACCTCTCATTGTCGCTCAACTCAGGTTAGTGTCAGCATTTCACTTTAAGGTAGTCCGAGTTGAAATTGATATAGACGTATCGCTCGTAAACGACCTGGCAGCATATCTCTCTAGCACAGTGGCTTAAAATACACTTCTGTTTTAGTCTTGCTATAGCTAGATATCAAGATTTTGGGGGCATCTCGTTCGATAGTACCAATAGTTGAAAGGTTTTTGTGTAGTGTTCTTGCTAGCCTTTAGTGTCAGATCCCTGGCGGTAGGTAAGTGTCGTGAAATATCGGTCCTTTGGCCTTGTAGTCTAGTAATTATTACCAACCTAAACTTCAAACAGTTGGTTGTAGACAGTAGCGCTCTTGAAATAGACGTCTTTCGTGGTAAATTGCCTTTCGCCTAACCTTCCAACTGCAATTGTTTCTCAGTGTAGGTATGAGTAGTCTTGAAACACTCCCCCTTTGGCTTTGTATATAGACGATTCTCACTATGTCTTTGCCTTCAAATGGTTGACTCCTTATGGTTCAAATGGTTGCCACCTCTCTTGATATACACGTCTTTTGTGGAAGATTCTCACTAGTCTAAACTTCACTCAAACTGTTGGTTCTCAGTATAGGTATGGTGGTGTTGAAATACACGTCCTTTGCGGTAGATTCTCACTATTTTAATTTTCAAACTATTATAGTTCTCAGTGTAGGTAATGGTCTTGAAATACACGTCAGTCCTTTGCGGTAGATTCTCACTAGTCTAAACTTCAAACTATTGGTTATCATTGTAAGTATAGTACGTGGTCTTGAAATTCACGTCCTTTGTGGTAGGTCCTCACTAGTCTAAACTTCAAACTATTGGTTATCATTGTAAGTATAGTACGTGGTCTTGAAATTCACGTCCTTTGTGGTAGACTCTCACTAGTTTAAACTTCAAACTATTGGTTCTTATTGTAAGTATAGTGGTCTTGAAATACACGTCAGTCCTTTGTGGTAGGTCCTCACTAGTCTAAACTTCAAACTATTGGTTGTCATTGTAAGTATAGTACGTGGTCGTGAAATTCACGTCCTTTGTGGTAGGTCCTCACTAGTCTAAACTTCAAACTATTGGTTCTCCTTGTATAGGTATAGACTATAGTGGTCTTGAAATACACGTCCTTTGTGGTAGATTGTCACTAGTCTAAACTTCGAACGTTCAAATACACGCAGTGTTGCACTCTAACTGTTCTTCACGACTGCACTATTGTCCTACCAAAAATGTTCAACCAATGAATGAAAATTATACATCTAAACTAACAAAAGCAAACAATCTGCCTGCTCATGCAAGCTGCACTTGTCTTCAACAGACGCTATTTTCCGCGTTTCTGCTCAAAAGCCGACACAGCCGGCATGTCTAGCCAGACTGTTGGCTGGTACTTGCAAAAACACTTCAATAAAGTGCAGATGTGTCCAATCTCACAATTCTACTTGTCAACGAACTCGGTTTGTCATTGAAATGCTCCTACACACAAAGATGAACTTATTAATACTCTTTTGGATTTCGGTAAGCGTTTAAAAAATATATAACTTTAAAATCACTTAAAATTATAAAATATCTATAATTATATTGTTAGTTGAAAATTTATATTATATAGGCTGCCTATATGCGCGTGCTGTAGACATATCAGATGGCAAATGAGTCATTTTACTAAGCATTTTGTTTCAAATTATATGGCGCTTTTCTTTGCAATTTTCTGGAAACATATATATGTATTCATTTCATTATAGATTTATCATTTATATGACAGATCCATGGATTGAATTCTAGACTGTAGACGTACTCAGACTGTATGCCCTACAGTTTACATGCATGACACGTAGTCAGTCATTTTTAATAACATACATTTAATTTTACGAGTGATCACCAGATTACAAAATGTATCTTGTGTTATTATGATGTGCGGTTAATATATATCTGGCTTTGAAAGGCTGTGTATAGCGTTGTCAGAAGATTATGTTTTGTCTGAAGAGCTAGAATTGCCTTCTATAATATTGCTTTCAATTCCGTAGTCGCAGACATAGCGGTGCTTTTACCTTCAAATGAAGATTTAATTTCCCCCTCTCGCTAGATTTAAGTGTATCGTATAATATTATTATTATAAAATGTGGTTAATCATCTATAGCCCTTTGAAAGGCTGTCTGCATTTTCAGATATTTTGCTATTTCCGTCGTGAAGCTGTAGTAGAGGTAACTAGAGGTAACCCAGTCACTCAGTCGGTACTTTAGCCTGCCTCCTCCGCGGGAGTACTTTACCAGGGAATGAAGAATCTCAGGTAGAATATTTACAATATAATTTCCTCCCACATCGCGATCGGTTTTAAGCACATTATTTGCGGTGGGAAACTGCTGTCACGCTTGTAATTTATAATGATATTTTTGTCCTGAAAAGCTGAATATATTGTTTAAAAAACGCCAAGTTTTATAGAGTTTCAAAACTAAGTTGAAAGGTGGCGAGTGAAGCGTGTCATTGATTTCTTGTCAACGCGATGTTTCAAGGCAAGTTCTGTTAGTTCTTTTCAATTCTTGCTTTCGTGAACAAAAGAGATTAATTGAAATCGTTTCTACCACACACAAACACTGAGCTATTTTGCATATTTAATATATCCACACCGCGTTTGTATGAGGCAAAGCCGAGAACTGTTTGTCCTAGCTTAATTCGCGCTAACGATCACAAACGTAAGCCGAAGCAAGGGGCAATGAGACTACCTAACACCGCAAAGTCGTCGTATATTAGCAAGAATATTGTATACCTACTTATAATGGGGGATAATACCTAATACACGGCCTCTGAAACATCGTTTAGTTGTTGAAACAATCAGGTAACTTTAACATTACTTTTCTAAATTCCAAGCAATAATAATTTGAAATAATTTGAATAATAGCTCAAAATGAGTGGTTATGTTTGTAGTATATTGTGATTGAAACGATAAGAGAGTTGTATTTCTGATAAGCGCGAGTGAGTTTAGGTCATTTCACTCTCAAGGAAATGTCAAGTAGCTTTAACCTTTACGAAGCAACGGGTTAATCGATTTGTATCGGGTCCTAGATGTAATTATACACAGGAATGTTGTCCCTATCCCCTGGAGGTATAAATAGTCACGCTAACAACATATAGCCTCTGTCTTACACTTTAAAACGCTGGAAATGATGTTTTAGCCATGCGAATTGTAGTGTAATAATCTCAGGCGTATAGTGCTAGGATATAAGCCAATGCAAAGCAATTTGTCAACATGTTTAAATAGCGAAATATAAGTGCATGATAGGACAGCACATCTGTGAATTCAATTCGCTGTTTCCGTCGTGTAACCCAACTCCATTGAGGCAAAATCAATCCCTATGGGTATTCTTGAGTTGAGATTTGGTTTGATGGGATTTTGTACGTTATTTCAAGAAGCCTGTTGTGTCGAGGGCTTGAGTGCTTTCTCTCACAAGCTGTGATTAAAGCGAAGTGATTGTTTGAAGTTTGTAAGGCAAAGAAACAATAACACTCAAACACATGTTATTCACGTTCAATATTTCGTGTGTTCAAAAGAGTCTCAATCATGTTGTAATGAATAGACAGGTATTGTGAAAGTAGACTTGTATAATAACTTGACCATCTTACTCACTCTTCGAAGACTCAGTGTCCTTGTGCGATTCCGACACGGGCATCATCTCAACCAAATTATATATACACTTGCTTTGATGTTATTGATGTTGAGTGCCTCGTTTCGGCAATATGACCCGCAGGATGTGTTATATTTATAAATAGAGTTATATTCTGTGTGAATTGCAACATGTTTGTATCAGTATTGTACGTATCTTTTAAGATCCTTTTCCAATCTCAACAAGTGTCTAAGCTGTATGCATGTCCGTATAGATTATGACTTGTCAATGTTACTGATGTTCAGAGCTTCAGTCAAATGACCCCACGATAACAATGTGTTAAATACAAGGTCGTACAAACAGATATGTGGCCATTGTAGGACTTAAAAGTCTGCTTCATTTAAGTGTCCTTGGGCTTGGACGATTCCCTTTCACGGATCATCTTATAACTAGATTATGCTTACTTTCCTCTTGACTTTAGGGACTGTGCATCATAATTGTGTATGTATGTACTACATATGCAGTACAATCTACAGTGTATGTTCTACATGTATTTACTGTGCTTATAAATGCACAGTTATTTCGAGATCATTTATTGACTAGCTATCTTCTAAATCTTGGTTCTTAGACTAAGACACGCAAGCCATCTTTAGACTTTCATCTTTCATATGAAGGGGTTAAATATTATTGTATTATATCAATATCAACTTGAGTCAAGTGTGTGAATTCGATTAAGACTTAAGCCAATCCGCTCTGAAAACGTTAAGTATGTGAAAATGTGTCAGAACCTTTATCATTTTGGACATGCCGAAAGAAATACGCACGTCTCAAGATCCGAGTATGATTTCAGCGTTTGCAAATTTGTGGCACTATTTTGACAAGAATGTCGTCTGTAAATGTGTGTTGAAAATTTGAATGTTGTTTACTTAGTCTCAGTATATTTCTAACCGTTATACCCAATTTTAAAACAGAACGTATATCTTATTCATACGTAAATATCTGTTATGTTGCTGTCAATTCTAGAGCGTAATGGCGCATTGTACCTCAGTGCGTTTGTTACTTTCAATTATATGAATTTGAGATCTTTTGTCTGAATGTAGCGTTCGTATATGTAGTCGTGTTGAAATGTGTCATCAATCTCTTGCTGTAATATAAACATATCCTCTCGGTTTTAAATATATTTTTGTGATTGTATTTGTATATATGATTTTAATACATAAGATGCTTTGAGGATAAGCAAGATTCAAACTCAATATTCAAGCTTTTTGTTTTGCCAAAAACACTTTAGCTTTGTTACGATAAATGAACACTTTCCATTGACGCCAAAAGTACGAAAACAAAATTTCATTTGCGTCGCTGTTTATATATAAATCGCCTTAATATTAATAAACGAAGCGAAAATTGGCGACATTATGCGCTTTCGTTTGCCGTCAAATACCGCGTTTTGTTTTGCTTATTAGTATGCCTCCTTTGAAGTTTTCCCCCATAGAAAATAAATAATTAAAAGTTTGTAAAAGCATTGAGGAAACGCCGCGTCATTCACGTCCTAACCCTAGAAAGTAATATCACTGTAACTCTATATAACTGCATTCATCGCATCATATGGTCCGAAGCTTAAATAAACAAAACATTACATTCGATATTGCATCTAAAACTGAATAGCTGAAATTAAATCCCACAATAAGAGGTTTCATTTTACTTTTGTGTATAATTAAAATTAAACTGACGTTTGTAGCGAAGTCATGATTTAGTTCATCACCGAGGCCTATAGCACGAGGTTTTTGGTAGTTTTAGAAAATATTCACATGCAGAATATGATAGACCCTGGGTACGAGGGTAATATTTAGATAGCACTGCTTTGACAGATGGAACTAATAATTCCCGGTTTTTGAGTAGTTATGGGTTTATATATATGTTTGTATAAACATATGAAATTCCGCTTGCTGATTTTATCAATGATATAAAATCCCATCATTCATTGCGTCATCATTTTTCTCAGCTAAGAAGCACTATATAAATCTTAAGTCTCTTGACGCTTATTGAAAACAGTCAGACGTTATATATACTAGATAGCTCTTTTATGAGTCCTAAACTGCTCTCTCTAGAGGTTCAGTTCAATGGTTTATGGTTTGTTGAAGAAAGACTACATCGCAGTCAATAGGCTGAATTTCGTAGCTTCGTTTAAGGGAAAACCTAAACTAGTCTAACTTTATTTATATTGGACAGCTCTACCAGTTCTAAACTGTTCTTCCTAGAGATTCAGTAAGGATTGTCTCTTATTGATTCAGTGCTACTACAGACCTAAACTAAACTAACTTTATTTATACTGGAAAGCTCTACCAGTTCTAAACTGTTCTCCTTAGGGGTGCATTCCCTTGCTGATTCAGTATTGCTATGAGTCGTGTGTTATTCTAACGTGAGAGGGGGACGGAGTTTTTTTAATACGCTTCAAGCTTCGAGCGCTTGTTTTACAATTAAAACGAAAACTCATTAAATTTATCAAACAGCGTCAATTGATCTTGAGCCGCCGGTGAGGAAATCCTCTTAGCACTAAAGGCGTTTTTCTGCATTTAATATTAAATGTTAAATTATTAACGGTCGTTGGAAATTCCCCCAGGCAATGGAGTGAGTGTTCATTAAAAGGGATTAATATAGTTTATACAGACTCAAATTTTTCTGGAATTTTAGTAATAAACGACACCCACTTTAGCTGGCTGGATACCTCTATAGTCTGGTTTCTAGCATTCCCTAAAACCATAGCGGTGGAGTATGGATTATGCAACTGGACCATTGAGAACTAAAGTTAGTTTAATTAAAGTTTCTTCCTGTAGTAACACTGGATCTATCCAGTATAAATAAAGTTTAAGTTTAGTTTATAAGTTTCCTCCTGTATATTTCCATGTTGTCAGATTTGGTTGTAATAGAAAAGGCTGGGCATTTTAGGAGTACATTTTATTTATCTTTCAATATAGTGTATATTACTATTTTTCTTTTTAATTTTGAAGTTTAATTTCTAATAATATCACTTGGCGTCTCTAATATCGTAACACGTAATCAATCCAATAACTTGTAATACACTGTGAGACGATGCGGCACCACCAGGCTCTAATGCCTTATGACGCAGCTGAATATAGCTAGAGTGAGTTACTAGAAAGCATTTAGTGTACTCTGGTGGTTGCCAAGTGAGCTTCTCTGTTCTTTGAAGTTTGAGGAATTGATTTGGCTAAACGTTTGCAGGTTTCTTCTTGGGTTAGATGGTGAGATTTCTTATAAACTGTATAAGATAGCTGTATAAGCAAGATATAAGACCATCATTTACCGCTTCTAATATAAGATATAGGTTCTTTCAAAAATTTGTTTGTTTTCGCTATTTTGTTTTCAAATCTTCTTTCATTTACTCAGTCATTCTTCATTTACCATATTTTTTGCCTTCTGCTTTTCGAAGTATTCACTTTAATGTATTTGTATTGGCTTTGAAATATCCTTACATATAAATACTGTATGCATGTATATATAACTGTGTGTCTTGTTTCCCTATCTTTTTCCCTTACTATTTGTCTACCTATATACGTGTTGTCTCTTGGCTCGTGGAGACACTAGGTGTGTTCATTATTGCATGCAGAGCTTGGATCTGTAAGTTTTTAATCCCAGATCTTCATTAGTGCTAATAGTATATGATGAAAATCCAGGCTTACGGATCGAAAGCTTTGCTATAATAAATATACGTGGGGTTTTTCACTAGCCAAGAGATATATTGTTTCTTCGCTCTGTAAACTTTCAAAGAACTCATTAACTCTACACCTACCTACTACATATACCTACCTACCTACCTATCTATCTACTCACGTACCGAGTCACCCACCTATCAACCTAGTTATCTACCCTCTCACCAACTACCAATCTACCAACCCATCTACCCAGTCACCCACCTACCAACCTAGCTATTCACCCTGTCACCCAACTTCCCATCCACCTACCTATCTACCCACCGACCCAGTCACCCACCTACCTACCTACCCAGTCACCCAACTACTCATCCCCCCACCCACCTACCTACTAGATTTATATGTCTTCCAACCTACCTTTTTAGATACTTTTCTATTTTTCTATTTTACTGCTTACACCTTCCCATTCATGCCAAACATTTTTAAGATTTTTCAGATAATTTCTTCTATTTAAAATATTCCTGTTAAATTAGCATTTCTCAAAGAAATTTGTAAACCCCGAACAGCATGAATCCCTGTAGGAGATATTAGTTGTTTCAAAACAATTGCTTGCATATATTTCAAACCCAGCTTGACCGAGTTTTAATCTCGCTGTGTCAAAGTTAATGATGAAGTTAAACACAGCACAATATTAGGG
This sequence comes from Paramuricea clavata, assembly GCA_902702795.2. Lineage (NCBI taxonomy): Eukaryota > Metazoa > Cnidaria > Anthozoa > Malacalcyonacea > Plexauridae > Paramuricea > Paramuricea clavata. Next base: position 129,576 of record CACRXK020000035.1, read on the forward strand.
ACAATGCTTTGCATGTGTATCGCTTACCGTGTCCAATTGTTTAGCACGCTGTGGTCGAAAAATTAAACTTACATATGGCTTCGGAGTGACTTAAAATGAAGGAGACTTTACCTAACTAAACTAACTTATATTGGATAACTCTATCAGTTCTAAACTATTTTTCCTAGAGGTCCAATAAGGATCATCTCTTATTGATCCAGTGTTACTACAAGAGGAAACCTAAACTAAATTAACTTTATTTATACTGGATAGCTCTATATCAGTTCTAAACTGTTTTCCTTAGGGGTCCAGTAAGGATCATCTCTTATTGATCCAGTGTTACTACAGGAGGAAACCTAAACTAAACTAACTTTATTTACACTGGATATAGTATCAGTTCTAAACTGTTCAACTTTCGGCAGTAGTCATTCTATTCTGCTTTGACACCATTACCTACTTTTCTACAATACCGTCAAGCAAGTCTATATTGAACAAAAACAACTTTATTTTTTGTGAAGTCCAAGATGTCTGATATTCAAGTCTTGTCAGTCGCAAGACATGTTTAATTAGCCTTCTGAAATGTTTCAATTTTCTTAATGACGTTCTAACCACGATGTTAATGAACACAACAGTGTTCTTAATTAAATTTTTGCAAGATGTATTTGCTAGAAGTAAAAAACAAGTTAAAAATAGTCTTCCAACTATGACAACTGTACAAACAAATTTCTTGTTTTTACATTTTCCCCGGGTTTCGATCAGCGTTGACACGCCAGATTATCCACGCGAGCCCACGCATAGCCCACGCAGCTGCGACGCGAGCCATAGCGAATACATAAGCGCCCTGGATACGAGGCAGCATATTGTGGTCAAATTCAGTTTCACTTATGGGAGCAAACAAATTGAACTGTCAACATCTGTTAATTTCAATTTGGTTTCCTCCAAATACAAGACTACTACATATAATGAAAAGAATTAGAATTATTTTCTCGTTCTGATAACTGACCACAATCTGCCGCACGATAGTGCTTTGTGAAACTTATAGTTTCTTTATAATTTGTATATAATTCATTTTAGTATAATTTCAGTATTGGAAAATGGCCTTTGAGCATTCCGATTGACTTCCTCAGCAGTAACTCTGAGGCAATAGTTACTACTCAGACTGCTCTGAGCAGTAACGATTGCTTTTCCCAAAAAAATGGCTGAAAATCCTCAAAATCGATTTGCGAAAATTTCGGAAGCAGAAAGAAATAAATACTAAAATTATACTAAAACTTCGGTTCAGTGAGTATAGGCTTGTAATCACCTCGCCTTCGGCGACTAATTGTTAAATGGAAACTAAAATGTATGACCATCTTTTCTCTAGAATTTTAAATGACTGCAGTAAACAAGAACGTTTGGCTACTACTCTTGGTTTACACCTCGCTGACCTTGCAGACGGCCTACAGCTCGATAAAAACTTGCAATCTCTATTCTGGCGGTCCAGAATGTGTCCAGCACTGCGGTAAAACCAAACCCAATGGCAAAGAGGTCTGCTCGCTGTCTTGCAAGAAGAATAATGGCTCAGCAGTCGAGTATTGCAATCAAGTTTGCGACCCTTCCGATGGAAACTCCAAGAAGTGTTCATTCCATTGTGACGCCTCTAAAGAATGTGTTCAACAATGCACACAGGGTCATTGTAAGCATATGAAATGTTCACGGAGTCGAGGCTATTGCGAACAATATTGCACGGGGGGTGCGTGCAAGAATATGGTATGCCACTCCGACTATTGTTTCCAAAACTGCAGAACCGGGGGGTGTAACATGAGGTGTGGACCGCATGTGAAGTACTGCGAACAAGTTTGCACCGGTGGTAACTGTCAGATCACGTGTGAGGGAAAAACGTGCCGGGCTTATTGCCCGACCGGCAATTGTGAAACCCGGGGACCAAATTCCGCTATCCAAACGGAATGTAGTATCCAGGACAATAAGCAGCTCTGTGTCCAAACTTGTGACTCCAATGGATGCTACTGCAAGGCGGATTCCCATTATAAGAACTGCAAACAAGCGTGTCGAGGTGAGACTTGTCGTTCAATCACGTGCCACTCAAAGACATGCAGACAAGATTGCGGTAGTAATTGTTCGCTTACCTGCAGCGCGGATCATTGTGTTCAAGTATGTTCCGGGTCTGGATGTGTTTTTTCGTGTAGTGGAAATGTCAATTCCTGCAAACAGATTTGCAAGAAGGGCCACTGTGAATTTAACTGCGCTGCGAGACACTGCGACAACGAATGCTCTCCCTCCGGAACTTGTACTTTTAACGAAATCGGAGATCGCCGAGGTTCGCATCTGGACGCAAAATGCGACTACAGACATAACGGTCAGTGTGAACCGCCTTGTAAAGCATGCGTATATGGAGGACAGGATCTTAAATGCACTGGAAACAACGGTGAAAAGTGTGATCAGAATTGCCTTGGGGGGTTATGTAAAAATGTCAAGTGTTCCTCAAAGAAACATTGCCTTCAAAATTGTCCTGGAGGAGAGTGTGGCAATATGGATTGTCGAAGTAACATATGCGACCAACGTTGCTCCGGGGGCAACTGTGCGAAAATGCAATGCACAGCGCAAAATTGTACTCAGGTGTGTCTTGGTAACTGTGGGAACATGGTGTGCAATTCTCTCGTCTGTGAGCAGTACTGTTTTCTTGGTGACTGTAATTTGGAATGTGGACAAAATGTGACACTCTGTCGGCAAACGTGTTATTCGGGGCAATGTAATTTCGTATGCAAGGGGAAGTATTGTGAGCAAATATGCCCGCAAGGGCTCTGTTCCGGTCTAACGGATACTTCGAGCGTGGCAAACGTGCGTGGATATTTGTATATTATTTTAGCGATGGTTGCGCTTTCGATGTATATATGATTGTAATGATAGTGTTTATATATTTGTCTGATTTATACTAGAGGTTTGGAAGAACAGGAAGACAATACGAGTCTAACAGATCGATCAACCGTCAAGGCGAACTATCTGCGCATTTGTTCCCCAAACGAACTTGTGTGCGCAATCAGGGCTCTGAAAATAACGTTTCATGATATGAAACCAGTCAACTAACGGTAACCAACAATAATCATTGGGGGAGGGGGGGGGGGTTAGCCCCCGCTATTTCTGTCTGGTCAACGCCGCTTAATCTTTGAAGAAACCTGTATTCTCGGCGAAGTCGTTTCATACCAAGAAAACCCTTAAGGCTGGTTTTACAGTATGAAAGTTTCTGTGATCACAGTAGGAATTTTGCATGGGTAAATTCTAAGTTTTGAAGGATTTGTAAGAAATGTTTGAAGAAACTGAGTCAGTGTTAACACATGAGTCAGTTCCTCAAACATTTCTTACAAATCCTTCAAAACGTAGAAGTTTACCCATGCAAAATGCCTTCTGTGATCACAGAAACTTTGATTGTGTACACCAACCTTTACAAATACACTGATTTCCCGGATTTGCTGGCTAGCAATATTTACAATAGATTACATTGTCCACCTCGACTATTTGAAGCTATTGTTGTCGTGGCACTCAAGCAAATAGACAAATTTCGCTACCGTTTGTTTGTACCCTGCTCACAACGTTAGATAACTCACATGCCTAGTTACTATTGTTCTAGTTTACAGAAACATAGAATAGAACAAAGGTAACTAAGCTTTAGAATGATCTACATGAGGGAATAACTCCTTTTATTATATGGCTTTTCAAAATTCTCTATTCTGATTGGTTGACAAGCGGTCTGTAAAAACCTATATCCGGACCGTGGTCCGTATTTTCCGTATCTGGACCGGTGTACCGGATGTCGTTTATCTGGCGGGAAATTTTTGCTTTGCAAACAGAAAAAAATCTTGCTTTTTAATTTTCCAATTGTGTGTCATTAAAATTTACAGATAAAAATTTCAACCAACCAAATTGTTTTTGATTGAGCATGCATGCCTACCGCGTATATTGTTAGCCAGTGAAACTGACGATAGCCGATTTAATTCGCGCGAAAAGCATATGCTCACAGACTCAGTTCAGCCATACTAATAAACCGATTATTGACCTCGCTTGTTCGGTCTGTACTGTGAAATATCAGACCTCTGTTTTTGCATGGGCCTCGCTCCATCATCGCTCGGTCTATACTAAAAAACCTCGGTCTGATATTTCACAGTACAAACCTCACGCTCGGTCAATAAGCCGTTAATACATAACTCAAATTCTTAGTAACTTTTGTACTATTCTATGTGTTTGTCAACTAGAACAAAGGTAGTAACTAGGCATGTGAGTTATTTAAAGTTGTGAGCAGGATAGTAACGATGTGAACAAGCAGGGGCGTAGGAAGCGGGGGGGCACGGGGGGCACGTGCCCCCCCAAACTTTTTTTAAGGACTAAAAGTGCCCTTTTTTGTGATAAAAAGTGCCCTTTTTGTGTTGAAAAGTGCCCTTTTTTGTGAGGAAAAGTGCCCCTTTTGTAGAAGCTAATGTCGCTGTAAATACTAAATTAAAACAATAGGTGCCGTTTTTGTGTGTTCCGATAGTAATGTGCCCCTACAAGCCGGTGCCCCCCCAAACTCCAGGTGCTTCCTACGCCCCTGTGAACAAGGTTAGTAAAATTTGACCGGCCATATTCAAAAGTTTGGCCGGGTCATTGACCGTTGTTGACCATCCTATATTTTGACCGTTGTTTACCCTCCGTTATTTTGACCGTTGTTGACCATCCGTTATTTTTAGCTCTGACCGCGTCTTCACGGGTGATCCGTCTAACAAATGCTCCATCAAATGAACTATGAGGAAAAATATCAGACATTATTTTGTGTATAAATGGGGCATATTAACATTCCTGTATTTGATATTTGTATATAATATAAGTTATAACCTTTAAGGAAAATATTATTTCTGTATTGTGATGAATTTTTTGCGTCCCAACAGGCAAACCGCAAACACTTGCAAGAAAATAAACATGTCATTAACATGTGTCATTGAACGGTCCAGATTAATAATGCGCGTACTGAGTTCAGTAATAAATCCAGATTTCAATCCAAGTTAGGTAAGCACCGAGTTCAGGTCATGTAATTTTAGTTCAGCACTGAGTTCAGTTGTCAACAGGAACTCTGTGCTTGGACTCAACTCTGGAATCTGGATTTGTTATGGAACCTGGGGATCCACCACTGATCTATTTGACTTGAGTAAGAAACTGGAGTCATAAATTCCTTATTTGTCTGTCTGTCTGTTTGTCCTATGGTTTGTCCGTTTGTTAGCATGTCACGTGTCAGTTCACTTGTCTGTTCGTTTATTGGTTTGTCTGTTTGTCCGTCATCCGTAATTTTTTGTCCATCTTGTCTGTTTGCCATGACCACTGAACTATATATAACTGTATATAGTTCACTGGCCATACAGGTGCATAACCCCGGTACTAGGGTACCGGCTACCGGAAAATAACACAACATTACGCAATCGCCGGTAAAGAAGCATGCTGTTCATCATGGAAGATTAAACCATTTAATTATCTTATTTTGCAGCTTTTTGGCATTAAAATGTTGAACGAAATGTTGCATTTACAAGACTATGTACTTTTCTACATTCTTGGTTAAGTTTGAGAGCAATTTTGGAGTGAACTTTTGTGAATTTTGACCTGGCAAAGTTGACATTTTAACACCGTCATTACAAGATTTCGAGATGACAAGTTCAGCGTCTGATACAGAAGACGAATTTATTGAAATGAAGATCGACAAAGGCTCAAAAGATGCCAATGTAAGTAGTTTTATAATTTTTGGTTAGTTTAGAGACGTTTTAGGTAGTGTTTTTAATAGGTGTTGCGTTTTCATTGATGGAATATTTATATGAACTTTGGATTGTGGAGTGTAAAGTTCGAAATATGATACCATAATATACACAGTTTATTTGTGAGTTTATTATGCTTCAGGACAGCATATTGTAGTCAATTTTATAAATTTTGAAGCTTATATTTCTCAATTCTACCTGTTTGCCATCCACCAATACTCCTGCAAATGATTACAGTATGTAACCATATTTTAAATATGGCGATGCCAATCTGGCCAAATGCACTAACCCACGTCATTAATACCTACTTTCAAAAAAGAGTACATTTGTACAATAGGGATATAATTTTAAATTTTGTGGCTGTTTACAGTACACCCACCAAAAAACTTAGGTATATGTTTTAAAATGAGCTGTAGTGATTTGTGTCTGGTCAACCAGAAAAATACTAAAATTACCATGATGCAGAGATGTGAACCATAAGTACCTAAATTGTGCTGGTGATGCCAATACACTGAAACACTGTAACAACCACGATGCCTTTTGTAGCTAAAAAGAGAACAAAATTTCTGTTCTTGTTTAAAATACGTAAATGTGAAGTCCTCAAATATATTTAGAGTGAAGTTACAGAATACAGGGTTAACCCATTGAGCCGCAATGCACCTTACTTTTTTTTACTTGTCTAAAACACCAGACGATTTTACTCGTCAATGGGGAAGCTCTGCAGCTTAATTAATTGATGGGTTAAACAAAAAAATCTGACAATGTCTCTAATTAAGGTGGCTCGATACACAAACATTCAAGTGTTCAACACTTGAATTTGTTCAAATTATGCATTTTTAGGATTTATTCAGCAGATATAGGGGTTCTATCTATTTTGATATCTCTACTTTCAGATTATATTAGTTTTAGTAACAGATAGTTTGTTGCAATGACGACATACGTGTACGAAATTCACTAAAAAATGGCCCATCGCCTTGTATAATTGGAAAAGAAGCAGGGTGACCCCCCAATTTTTTTTCGTGCATTATTTTACTTGGAAGAAAAACTAACAATTAGCAAAATATAAAAAAATTTTGTAATGCCATTTTTTGGAAAATGTTGTACTCTTTGGTAAAATGTTTTTGGCATTACAGAATTTTTTATTTTTTGTATAATGAAAGTTTTTAGCGGTGCAATACAGCATGCAAAATTTGAACATAGGTCACAAGACAAAATAAAGAGATATAGCGCATTGTTTTTCTAAAATGGAAAATTCTAATGACGTCAGCAATTGACATGACATGCCATAGAACACACACAATGGTGTGTGATGCCACCTATCGTAAACCTCCAAATATACTGTAAGCCCCCCGTGTATAAGCCCACCACATGTACTTACTAACGCGCACCTCATTCCAAATATAAATATAAGCCTCCCATATATAAGCCCCCCCCCCATATAAGCCCATCAAAAATTGCTTACAAAAGAATATAAGCCCAAGGCTTATAGTCGGAGGTTTACAGATTTGTGTGAGGCCAAAAAAAGAAATATGTGGGTTTCCGGTTTCCCAACCCTACCTAGCTTTGGACTTCGAAATCCCGACCCTAAACGTTTTTTTTTTTTGATCATGCTTGTAAGTGTTTCCACTTAGAGGAAAAAGTTTGTGGAAAATTGAAATTTGAGGCAATATTAGGGAAATTTATCTTTGGATGTAGAAGCACTGACTAAACAAAATGGCGTCCGCTTGTTCGGAAAATAAAAGAAAAGTTTAAAGAAAAAAGTTAAAACCGACCTACCCTACCTAAGTTTTTATAAGAAGAAACCGGAAACCCACATATTTTTTTTGGCCTGATGCACGTGCTGTGTGATGGCTCACTAACAGTTGCAGTGGTGGTGTTTCGGATAGTTCAGATATTTAGGAGCGTGAACCCCTCCTATATGTGAAGATGCCAGCAAATGCCAGTGCTCTCCTTTTGACAAGTAAAATTGTTTGATGTTTGATAGAGTAGAATAATAAAGTAGGACCCAAAATTTCAAGTTTCAATTCAAGTACAGGAATCAAGTTGAAAAAGAAATTTCAATTTAAAAATAAAATTTTGACATGTTGCTTTTATTTCTCATGTGATATGATCATACTTCCCAAATGCTAGCCCTAAATTGACCAAACGTGCCCAAGTCATCCTAGTAAAGGTCAACCTAGGTCAAGGCTTGTATCACATGACCTGTAATTTGAGAGTCTGAAGGAATTCAAAATGAACCAATTTAAAGCTAAAAATACACAAGCATTTCAATATAATTCAGGGGCCGGTTGTATCAAAGGCGTTTAACTCGCTAACCACCGTTTAACTCGCTATCCGCCGGATAAAATTTAAACGCTCGAGAAATCGCGTTGTATCAAGCCCGTTTAGGGCTATCCACCGGTTAAATTTTGCCTATCCACCGTGTAAACTTATACGGTCTCTTGAGACCGTTGAAATCGCTATACGGCGGATAAACTCGGAGTTTGAAGATAAAACAATGATTATTTCGGATGAAAAAGCATGGGATAGTTATAAAAATGCACAATCATGTAGAGGAGTTATCTTTTTAAATCCAATAAACTTGAAAAACTCACTTTTAACTGGCTTGGTCTTGAGGTACACTGAGGTCACTTGCTCACTTGTAATTCCGTGGCTTTGCTGTATTTACGCACACCACTCACCAGTGTCATGTTTAGATGTTAAGTATATATACTCTGGCTTTTTCTTCTTCTTTTCTTCTATTATATAGTTTGAAAACAAGCTGTAAGATTCTCAACTTTAGCTATTGTAAAACAAACAATGACTTTGGAAAGCCAACAAGTATACAAAATAGACAACAAGACGCCGAAAGTCGAAAAAAATTGTTCGCTCACGTTAATCGCTTTGATCAGCCAATCAAAACTTGGGACAAAATGTTCTTAAAATTGTTTTGAACAAAAGTGCAAGGTCGAGGAACAAATTTCAAACAATATAAAACTGAATCAACTGACAAAAGCCAAATACAACTCATAGTTTTTGCTATTGCCTTCGACTCTTCGCATAAAGAAGCCAAAAATCTTTAAAGAAATATCCGTAAGTGAATTTAAGTGAATGAGAAACTCAGCACAATGTGAAAATGAAAAGTTTGATATAGATTTGCAGCAACGAATGGACGAGCAAACTCCAAATAAAAACAACAACAAACTTTATTGCAAATGCTTAGTGGAATTCACAAGTTAGATAGAGCTTCAAAAGTTTACAAAGGCCTAGCTGCAACAGCTGACGTAGAGGTAGGAAATTTCAAGAAAATCCGGTTTTCTCCGGTCAAATTAAAGGTTATCCTACGGATAGTTAAACGCGGTACTAAACGGGCTTCGTACAACGCAATTTTATCGGCCGTTTAACTATCCGCTGGATAAGAAATTTATACGCTGCATAGCGGCTAAACAACGTTTAAGTTAAACGCCTTTGATACAACCGGCCCCTGGGAAATATCCTGTGGTGAATATTTGTTTGGACAAGATATAATACACAACGCAATCATCACCACTTTTGTCTCCAGTTCGTGAAAGAAATGTAAAGAAATGTCACCAGTTACGTTCATCCGCTGATGATTGGCAAAAATAAACGTAGCCTACATTTCAAAGGGGGTAGTAAAGGGTATTATCGTGGGCTGTGAATTGCCAACATCTGTTCTCGTGAAATGTGAGATGACTGGGTTTTGTCTGGTGAAACATGATTTAAATTTATAGCCGTGATTGGCAGTAATTGTTGTCTGGGAAATGAGAATTTATTAAGAACAAAGACTGGGCGAGCAGCGAGAAATGCAAACGGGGAAAAGAGCAATATTTTAGATGCAACAATTAATTGCCACTGCATTTATGTATTTTCTTCATTTTTGCTAGCATAAATTTGGTTTTAAAAAAGTCTCTCAATATCCAGCTTTCTGTGTTGAAAACGTAACAATATGCTACCGTTAGCATTAAATACTCAAGATAAAAAATCAGATTTATACAGTTAACCACATGTTTTTAATTTTCGTGAAATGGTTCATTTTCTTCAACGCTTTGTGTCAGCGTACGCAGTGACACCAGAAAACAACGACTTGCGAGGGTTTCAACTGCTTCAAAAATACAAATAAATCTTCGTTGTTTCGAACAAAGGTTCCTTCACGTGAAACGTGATCCGAACTCCCTTCTCCCCCCCCCAACCCCATCTTCCACCCTTCCCACCCGCTTTCAAGAACGTGTATTACCTCTTGTTTGCTAACCGATCATGAGGAACTAACTTCCCAACGAGGGCCATCGCTCAAAATGTCGAAGTTCTTGTATTTTTCATGTAATTGTATCCCCATCACTCTACATCTTTGTTATTCTTGGTAACACCAACACTGACACAAACTGTTCAATAGTTAGATTACGCAAGGGTTACGTAATAGCGTGACATTCTAGACAATAGTTAGACCTTTTTTTAAACAAATTGACAGGAGCGATATCTGTTTAGACAAAACATTAATAAATTTAACAGACCTGACAATTGAGAAGCAAATTTCGCCAGTTTGAGCTAGATTGGGGACGTACCCGCATTATAACGCCGTGAAATTTGCAGCGTCATGTCACTAGAAACTTTGTTCTCAGTTGAGATGTTTGGTTTACGAGAAAGCGTGCAAGACTACACTCGTGTTAATGGTTATGTAAAGGTATTTTAATAAGAATTCAGTTTTAATGATAATGTGTGCAACAATTAAAGCATTTCAGTATTTTTTAAGTACCAACGCTCAGACATGGTTAGATTAAGATATGGACGTCTTAAATTTGTAGGTTACAAGCCGGTACTCAGCCATTTTCGCCGTCTATAGCGTAGACAATTGCTGGTTATTTCTCGAAATTATAACCGCAAATACTTGCTTCTTACCACAGAAATATGAAGGGAAAGTCAAAATGTCCAAAACAGCTCTTCACAATGGCTTGAAATGCAATTTCAGAGGGACGATCCTCAGATTCCAGGAGAGTGGTATATTCAGTACCACATAGCCCCCTTTTTCTTTCAAAAAGCCTTCTCAAAATTCTATTGCGAATCCTGGTAGACCAAATTCTGTGGATTTCCGAGTGTCTCTGAGTTAAGGCAGATTTCCATTCAGTGCAAAATGTCGCACGATCGATTTTTTGTGATCGCTTTCTTTTAAAATGTGTGCAGTCAAATACAACTAATGAGATTTGTTCCTCCTGATTGTTTGTATTTCAAAAGAAAACGATCGCAAAAAGTCGATCACGCAACATTTTGCACTGAATGGAAATCCGCCTTTAAGCATGGTTGGTCATTGACAATCATAACGTGCATGGGTAAATATTAGGATTTCGATACAACTCATTGTAGAAGGATTTTGTTGCTGGAAATTTCCATCTATAAAACCCTTGTACAATACAATCCTACAGTAATGTCATGTTAAAACGCTGATGGGAGTTTGAAGAGTGTTAGCAAGCGAGTGTTTGCATGATTTGTTCTCACAGTTCAGGTCAAACGAGAACAAGAGTTGCATGAGAGTTGATGAAGAAATTGGAATGCATGCGAGTCGATGACTATCCGAGGTCAAACATGAGTGAGAATTGCATCTTTGATCAACTTTTATCCTCAATCATGTACTTTTCCCATTTCCACGTGAAACGGTGATCATGCATCGTGCACGGGTAGTACATGAATTATATTTGAATATGCGCATGTCAACAGCGTAATTAAAAAGCTGAAAATGCAAGGATATTATCACACAACAGAAGGTCGACTCGAGTAACCGCTGCCACGCCATGATTCGTCATCAAAATGCTGACGTCATGGTCCTAGCCAGTGCTCGTTTGAGAGGCATCCCCCCCCTTGGACGTCCGCCATTTTGAATATTATCAGGGGAGTGAATGCCTCTCAAACGCGCATTGGCTAGGACCATGGCGTCAGCTTTGATGACGAATTACGGGTTACGGCAAAATCATAGGAAAATGATAGGAAAAACCAAGAAGTCGGCCTTCTGTGTGCCTTTTTCTGTGCTATTATGTAGATTAACTTTGAATTCGGCAAACAACGTGACCGAAAACGTGACAAACTATTCAAATATTATTAAAAACTCATTAATACCGTGTCGGTGGAGTTTACATGTGATAAACAATTACGTTTATTTACATAATCTTTAGCTTTGATTTTCTCGGCTTAGACAACTTTTATTCTTAAAATTACTTCGCCAATGAACTCATCAGATGGGTCGTTTTTTAAGCCATTTAAAACACTCACAGTCCGTGCCGAGCTGCGCTCTAGTGTTTTATATCTGATAAAGCACTCCGGCTCGTGTTTTAAATAGTACTTAAAGAACTTGAAATTAAGGATATTTAAATAGTTGGTCACGACTCACGTCTCATTATATATCAAGGCATGCAGGCTACATAATTTATAGTGCTTGGGTTTTATTGACACCACAGCTCATTTTGCGGTGCTGTCACAGTGCGCCAGATTATGGTAAGCTTTCAGTTTGTTTTATAATGTTGAACCACTGATATGTTGAACTGTCTTTGCTAGTGTAGGTAGTCCAAATCAAATGAACAAGTTTTCGTTGATAGATCGGCAACTACCTGAAAAATATAAGGAGAATTACAAGCAAAGGTCCTTCGTCTGCAGTTACTACTGTGACAGACAAACAAAGGAGACGAAACGTCGAAAAATGTTTTGAAAAATATAAAGCAAACGAAACGTCGAAATTCATCTTATATTTTTCAGGCAGTTGCATCACCTACTAACGAAAGCTTGTTTCTTTGTTTTATCATTTTATTAATACTTGACGACTTCTCAATAATAGTGTTTTATTTGCTTTCATACACAAAAAGATGCGCCCTATTGTTTAAGCGTCTTCTAACGTAGCAAGTCTCAGATAGGGCAAACTGATGCAAGAATATTTTCTATCATATGTGTATTGTAAATGTTTGTGTTACTGATTGAATATACAGTTCTGGAAGGTTACAAAGACAGAACTTTTCAATTCAGGAAAGATGTTGAAACAGATTGGGGGGGGGGGGGGGGGGTTGTCTGGGGGTGGGGTGAGGGTATGTTTAAACGCCGCACCCTTATAATCTGTTCATGTAATCTTCTATTTTGATTAAAAGTATCTAACAGCTCAAAATGTAGTGGTGGTCGTATTACCTTGCCACAGGATTTCATTTGATTTTCGTGCCATTGCGTGGTTAACCGTGCTTGGTACAAATTATCAATTACGATCAGTTTTTGTAATTTGTTTTTTTTTGTGTTGTAAGGTCGCGTCACCTGCAGAGTTTGTAAAACGCTTTGGAGGAGACACAGTCATAGAGAAGGTAGTTAAATACCATTATCATTATACCATCATCATTATACCATCATCATTATCACCATCAAAACCGTAATCATTACTATCATCACCACAACCACCATGATTCATCTTAACCCTGTCCTTAATGCTAATATTAGATCTACCCCTCTTGAGTTATTTTAGTTATGTAATATTAACCTTAATTATACTAACCATGCACTTAACATTAATCTTTACTTATTAACTAGTTATTGATAAGTTGTTTTCCTTTCTTTCTATTCATTTGTTCTTTCAAACTATGTAACCGTTTTTGTAATATTAAACCATTATTTTGTAAGTACTATTTAAAAAACGAGCAGGAGTGTTTTATTAGGGACGGACCATTAGAAAAGTGATGGGGGTAAATATTTTTTGTTTGCATTTTTTTTCCAGGTTTGTCAGCTGTGTATGCATGTTTTTTTTAAATATGTCTTCTCGCATGCAATTTTTTTTCCAATACAACTATACAAATGTTAACGAAACTGTTCTCTTGACAAAAAAATATCCCTTTAATACACACTGCAAAATTATATCTTTAAGCGCCATATATGGACAAGTTTTCTAGGGGTCCAGAGCATGCTCACCAGGAAAATTTTTGAATCTAAATTCTCTGAAATACCATTTCCCGGACTTTGGGGAGAGATTTTACAGAATTCTGATGGTCAGAAAACGCCATTGTAACATATCAGAGGCCCTTGGCCAATGTTTTTGCGGCTATAGCCTGAGCCTGGGGCCCCCCATTTGCGGGCCCATTGGGGATGGGGGCCCCCTGATTCTTCCAGTCCGAGCCCATAGTAGTTACGCCACTGAGGACAGTGGCAGTGTGAATGAGAATTAATTATTAAATACAATAGAAAATATTTTGATAGTATATAATAAAACTACATAAGAGTTACTGTTAATATTGAAAGAAATTGCATATTAATATATTATATATTTTGATATATTTATATTCTGAAATATTCCAAAGATTTAGTTCAATTTTGTGTGATGTACATTTAAAATTAAAGTTCTATTGTTGTTCTGTTTGTAATTTTTTTTTAAACAAGTCTGTTTGCATGTATTTTTTTTCAAACCTTTTTTGTTTGCATGGATTTTTTTTCTGTTTTTTCCCCACCCTCCCCATCACTTTTCTAATGGTCCGTCCCTTAGGTTTAAAGCCACGAGCGCGCAGCGCGAGTGGCTATAGACCTAATAAAACACGACCTGCGAGTTTTGTTAAAGTGTTCTTTAGCTGGTATAATTGCTCAAGATTGGATAATTGCTTCATGAATTATTAATGAGTTTTTGAAATATATAGTATACCATACCCCGTAAGTTAATTTAGATTGCTCTGAAGATATTGTATTGTAAACAACGAAACGTTAGCTAATAAATTTTTTACTTTTATTATGTTTGGTTTTAAAGTTATTTGCTGGGCTCTGCTCTTTATCTTTAAACTAAGATTTCCGCCTGGTGTATCAATTGCCATAGTCTCAAACTATATTCAAATATTTCAATTTCAGGTCCTCATAGCCAACAATGGTATCGCTGCTGTCAAATGCATGCGCTCTATACGGAGATGGTGCTATGACCTTTTTGGCAACGAACACGCCATTCGTTTCGTCGCTATGGTTACGCCAGAAGACCTTAAGGTATTAAACGCGGTTTCCACTAGACGGAATTTTTCGACCGAATCGAAATTTTCTTTTGTCTTACAAGCACTCAGATGGAACTAAACATAAATCTTTTGAATTTGAACAATAGAAATTTCGATTCGGTCGAAAAATTTCGCCCAGTGGAAAACTTGTTTTCTCCTGTACAAATCTATTATATCGATTTTATGTTAGATCAATATGTTGGATGGTTTATGTTGGATCAATAAGAGAGGACTCGTACTGGACCTCTAGGAAGAACAGTTTAGAACAGATAGAGCTATACAGTATAAATAAAGTTAGTTTAGTTTAGGTTTCCTCCTATAGTAACACTGGATCAATAAGAGATGATCCTTACTGGACCTCTAGGAAGAACAGTTTAGCTGGATCAATAAGAGATGATCCTTACTGGACCTCTAGGAAGAACAGTTTAGAACTGATAGAGCTATCCAGTATAAATAAAGTTAGTTTAGTTTAGGTTTCCTCCTGTGGTAACACTGGATCAATAAGAGATGATCCTTACTGGACCCCTAGGGAGAACAGTTTAGAACTGATAGAGCTATCCAGTATAAATAAAGTTAGTTTAGTTTAGGTTTCCTCCTGTGGTAACACTGAATCAATAAGTGATGATCCTTACTGGACCTCTAGGAAGAACAGTTTAGAACTGATAGAGCTATTCAGTATAAATAAAGTTAGTTTAGTTTAGGTTTCCTCCTGTAGTAACACTGGATCAATATCAATTTAGATAGAGCTATCCAGTGTCAATAAAGTTACTTTAAAAGCATAGGAGGAATTAGAGAGTACATAACACAAGATAATTTTTTCATATTTAGGCAAACGCGGAGTACATCAAGTTGGCCGATCATTACGTCCATGCTCCAGGGGGAACAAATAATAATAATTATGCTAATGTTGATGTTATTTTGGATATTGCAAAGCGAATCCCTGTCCAGGTATATTTATTGCTAGTGCTAGCGACGGGCTGGTCAATCAGAGAAATGTTGATACAATAGACAATTCCCATTATAGACTAATTTTAAAACTAGGCAAGGAGATTTGTTTTGTCATATGTGTTGAAGATTACCACAAACTGATACAAGCGCAGTATTTTCTGTCTTGTGCTTGCTTTTGACAATGTCTAGTTATTAGTGTACATGATTACTATGTTACTGCACAATTCTCAATAGACTAATTTTAAAACTAGGCAAGGAGATGCAAATAAATCACCACAGCTAGAAAGAGCATACTAAAATGAGTAAAATTGCAAAGTTTGGTTGCAAAATGTTGTAAAATGCGGAAGATATAGGCATGCAAAGTTTGCAAATTTTGTATTCTTTTGTATTGCGTGCGGAAATTGCTACCATATAATTTTCGGCCCAAATGTGGTAGCAATTTTCGCGCGCAATACAAAAGTATACAAAGTTTACGAACTTTGCAAGGCTATATTTTCCGCATTTTACAACATTTCGCAACCAAACTTTGCAATTTTACTCATTTTAGTATGCTCTTTCTAGCTGTGGTGATTTATTTACATCTCCTTGTCTAGTTTTAGAATTAGTCTGTAATGGGAATTATCTATATTCTATCTATTTGTTTCCAGGCTGTGTGGGCAGGATGGGGGCACGCATCAGAAAATCCTTTACTTCCTGATCTACTTAAGAAGAATAACATTATGTTCATGGGTAAGAATCTGATCAAACTATTTATACTGGATAGCTATATCAGTTCTAAACTGTTCTTCCTAGAGGTCTAGTAAGGATCATCTCTTATTGATCCAGTGTTACTACAGGAGGAAATCTCAACTAAACTAACTTCATTTATACTGGATAGCTCTATTAGTTCTAAACTGTTCTTCCTAGAGGTTCAGTAAGGATCATCTCTTATTGTTCCAGTGTTACTACAGAAGGAAACCTAAACTAAACTAACTTCATTTATACTGGATACTCTATTAGTTCTAAACTGTTCTTCCTAGAGGTCCAGTAAGGATCATCTCTTATTGATCCAGTGTTATTACAGGATGAAACCTATTGTGTTTGGTATAGTCAAACTGGAGGCACTCTTCTCACATGAGACTGAGGTGAAATTACAATCAGACAAATGTGTTTTGCCGAAATGGAAGTTCAGTGACAGAGATGAAAATAGACGCACCACTATGACATCAACAGTTCAAATGTTTCTTGTCTATCGCCAGGTCCTCCTGCTGGAGCGATGTGGGCGCTAGGAGACAAAATTGCGTCATCCATTGTTGCGCAATCTCTGAATATTCCCACTTTGAAATGGAGCGGATCTGGCGTGACTATTGACGTGAGTGCGCATGCGTTGGACGTAGAGACTGGTGAACTTGTGAGCGAGGAAATGTATCAGAAATGTTGTATTAACGATGCAAGCGCTGGAGTAAAGATTGCACAAGGCATTGGCTACCCTGTCATGATCAAAGCCTCAGAAGGAGGGGGAGGCAAGGGAATAAGAAAGGCACATAATGATGACGAGTTCAGTAATTTCTTTAGACAGGTAAAGCGTTATGTTTTGGCATAAAGGAACATTTCTGCTCAAGAAAATTTTCCGCGGAAAGAAAAGTTTGTAGAATGTGATTGGCCGACACAAATTTTCAGTTGGAAAAAAATTTTGAAAATTTTCAACTTTAACAATGATATTTTCGGAAAATTTTCTGTCCGTGGAAATTTTTCTTGATTGGAAATGGTCCTTTAGTGAGATTTAGATTTGACGTCCATTACCGCTACCATTAAGAGACCATTAACCAATCAGATGAATTTGATATTTCCAATTAAACAATCCGAGTGAATTTGATATTTCCGATTAACCAATCAGATGCGTTTATTTATTCGATTAACCAATCAGATGCGTTTATTTATTCGATTAACCAATCAGATGCGTTTATTCATTCGATTAACCAATCAGATGCGTTTATTTATTCGATTAACCAATCAGATGCGTTTATTTATCTATTCGATTAACCAATCAGATGCATTTATTTATTCGATTAACCAATCAGATGCGTTTTTATCTATTCGATTAACCAATCAGGGGCCGGTTGTATAAAAACGTAATTAACTCTAACTGTAGTTAGCGTTAATCACTGTAGTTAAATCCTTAACTGTAATTAGTTAACTACATGACGCTGA